>JAMZAV010009408.1:0-20444 GCA_024449915.1 Sweltsa coloradensis | reverse complement strand
AAAATTTTTAAAAAACCCCCCAAAAAAGGGGGTTCCCTTTTGAAAAAATTGTTTCCGTTTTTTTTTTACTAAAAAATTGGGTTAAATTTACTGAAGGGAGATCACTTTTCTGTTTTCGGAATTCTTTTTTTAATGTATATTTTCTTTTAGAGATTTTTATCTAATAAATCTAATGGACTACTTTTGAAGAATGCAAAATATTAACTTTTTTTTCCCAAAAGGGTTTTAAAACACCACTCCAAGGTCAATTAGTAAAAGCCTAAATTTTTCTTCATATACATTACTGTTTGGGCTCGAACAAGTGAAATTCTGATATACATAAAAACCCCCCCTGCAATGCACACCCCCCACGATGACTATGTGGAGGGGAAAACACATTTAAATGATTTTTCAAGAGAGCAGTCAAAAATTTGTATTTTAAGTTTTCATTTCGACCAATATTTTACGTTGTCTTTGTCTGTTTCTTCTAGAACTAGGCTAATAAAAAAAATATGTATTAAAACTAAAAAACAGACAGTTTTGTTTTTCTTATTATGGTTGTTGTTACAAATTTGTATGAAATAATTGCAGAACAACTAACATTATAAACACTTAAAATTTGGAGGGTTTGGGAAAAATACGCAAAAATGTAAGCAATGTTTTGTCATTTACACCGTCGGGAGTGTTTAAAAACCCGATGCACGGCCTTGGGACAGTCTCATGGGCGGTTTTTGGGCTCGAGTCGTGGGGGGGAGGGACTATTGATTCATGCTTTTATCTGTGATTTCTGTGATCTGTGACGCAGCGATATTGTTTTTCAAAAATCAGAAATAATGCGGTCAGTGAAAAAGTAATGCGAATATGCTTGTACAGTGTCGGTTTTTAAATTTTATAGCCTAGATGTAGTTTTTTTAATTTAGTTTTTGATTTTTTCGGGTATGACACAGTCCCGCACTGTTTTCACTTTTGTCTATGATTATGATAAATAAACGCTATCCAACCAATAATAAAAAAAAACCCTAGTCCCGAATTAAAAACGCATATAAAATTCAGTTGGGGGGACATCAGCCGACAGGGGAAGATGGGTTTTTCCTCAGTTGATCAATTTCTATTTTTAGTTACCGTTATCAAAGGCAAAAAACTCGGGGGAACTTTAAATCGATTTAAAAATGACTTGTTAAAAATAAACTACATTTTTTTCTCGTTTTTGGTTTTAATCGGGAAACACTCCCGTAGGTGTAATTGTTATTTTTTAAAAAATCCGAATTAAAAAAGGTTTATTGTGTTTCGTGGTGGTCTAGGGGTTAAGCCGCTCCCGGAATGGGGGAGATCCGGGGTTTTCGAGCCCCGGTCGGGGCGAATTTTTTTTAATTTCTGGTTTTATTAAATAAAAAAAATTACATATTAACCACCACGGAAAAATATTTACATTTTTAGTTTCCCTTGCGCTCTGCGATAAAAAAGGGTTTTTTTGTGACGGGGCTCATCCAATAGACAAATAAAAAAAACGCTCCATAAAACCAAATGATCCGGGTTCGGCCCCAAAACGGGGTTTTTCAATTCGAACTTAAAATAGTTAAATTTTTTTTAGTACCAATTCACAAGTTTGGCATCCTTTCTTTAAAGTAACTTTTTTTTCACACATAGGGTGTGCGGCGGATCTAATTTTTTTTTTTTTTTTATTAAAAACAGAGGCCATTGAAATCATATACCATATTTGCTTGTTTTTATCGAAGATATGTAGGCCTATGACCTATTATGATTTTTGCTTTTACGTGTTCTCATTGGCTCATTTTTAACAAAATTAATATTAACCGTTGATTGAAGCAAACCTTGCACACATCTCATATGCTTATACTGTTCCCCGTGTTGAAAAAAATAGTTTTATAGGCATACTTGGTGTGTCGCATTGTTAAAAAATTTTTACTCAGGGCCAATGAAAAATCTTTTTTTTCAAACAAAAACCCCCTGTCACCAAAAAAGTCGTATCGCCAAGTGCGCCACCTGGGCAAAAAAAAAAAAAGGCCTAAAATAGCGGAAAACGCTTTCGTAGTTCAGTATTTTTAGGGGTAACTAACACACTTTTTTGATATTTTTTTTTTTTTTTTTGGAAGTAAATGTTGAAATTAGAATTTATGTTTTGTCTTTTTCCATAAATTTTTTTGTTTTTTTTTAAAAAGCTCTAAAGTGAAGGTAAATTTTCAAAATATTGACCAAGTTCGAATTTTTTTTTAAAACCATATTTATTCAATTCGAAAATCACAAAACTAAGTCTAGTAATTTTTAAAACGTGAATAGAATAAAAAAAAAAATTATTGCCCGGGTATGACAGTTGTGGGGCCCAGTTTCTAAATGAAAGCGGGGCAAATGCATCGCACCGAATTAAGTACTCCTGTGCAAAACCCCGCCCGTTCAATCCGTGGTCAAACAGCAACACGGGATAAAAATATTTCTATAATTTAAAAACGACATTTACTACTATTGTCCAAAGATTACCTTACGATACGCCACAGAAATTTGTCCATTACTTAAAATTATTGATTGCCCGTTAATGAATCTTATCACTTTTCTTAAAGATTTTTTTCAAATTTTTTTTCATATTATTTTGTGTTTCTAAAAACGACATCATTTATGTTTGTATTGTAAACTTTTTTTTGTATAAACTAAAAATATGACCCAAAAGCTATAAAAAATTTTGTAATTTGATTTTAAAAGTACAACTTTATAAAAAAATTTGAAATTTTAAAAGTCATGCTTTATTACTTTCCCCTGTGGAGAAGTGAGTTCGAAGACGTCATCACTCCATCTTCAAAGATAAGCTTTGCTTTGGAAAATGGGAAAACAAAAAACCAAACTTTAACCCAAACCAAAAAAGCTGTGACAGTAAAAAAATGCCCACGTATCTTTTTTTTACCATGATTGGGCCCTGACGGGGAATTTCGAAAAGGGCTCCATTGGCCGGTTTCATCAAAATTTTGACAAAAAAAAGGGGGGCGTGCTCGTTGGACGTTGAATCAAAAACCCTTTTTTTCAAGGCCATTAGCCTAAACTCTGGCAACAGTCTCGCCCGCCAGGCAAACGATGCGACTGCTTTTGGGGACGACGAAATCGCGGCCCTGTATAATACAGCTACGAGATTGGGGGGTTTTTTAGCTATCGCACACGCCGCCCCCCAAAGATTACAATCTTGAAACTTTTTTTATAGGGACCTGATATGTGGCCGGCCTGCAAAAAAAATCAACCCTACCGATAACCCGTTCTGTGTTTAAAAAAAGGCTCAAAAACGTCGAAAAACCTTTCCGGCTGGCTAGCCACTACCAATTTCTCGGGAGCTATAGAGCCCCCACAAAAAAACAGTAAATTTTAGAACAATGAAACTTGGACCACCTTTGATTACCTCAGAGCAGTGCCTTTTGGGTTTCAAAACCAAAAACGGGTAACAGGGCCGGAGAAAATAAAAATTTGGTGATAATCAAAACCTAATTTTCTAAGGGGGTGTTAATTTTTTCCAAAAAGAAATGTAAAAGCTCTTAACATTTTAAATATCTTGGCCAAAACAAAGGGCTAAATTTGGGGAGGACCATGAGCCCAAAAAGACAAAAATACCTGAACTTTAAAAATGAATCATTTAAAGAAAACACTATACTGGAAATCACTTTGATATCTTCATTTTACGCTTTTTAATAGGAAAACAAAATAGGTACGAGTACCGGAGAAAATCAAAATTACAAAAGCTATGGAATTCCGTATTTTTATAAGACGCTATACAGAGAAAACGGTTCATCTTAGAACTTTGAAACTTGGGCCACACCTAGATGTCCCTCATGCGCAATCACTTAAGCTTTCAAAACCGAAACCGGGCAATAGGAACCGGGGAAAATCAAAATCAAAATCAAACGCGTAACTAGTAAGGCGTAGTAATTTGTACAAGCTTGAAATTAAACATGCTCGTAGCCATTATAAGTATCTAGCACCTTAAAACACAAGGGGGCAAATTTGGGGGGACAGTGGGCCCAAAAATGTAAAAAAAAACAACTCTGAACTTAACAAATTTAATCAAAGTCCATCATTCACGCCTTGATAGGAAACAAACAACAAACAATTGATGTTATATATACCCAAAAATTCAAAAATTTGCAAAAAAAAAAAAAACGGCAGCCAAGCCCGCTCCTTCAAAAGTTGTCGGCTGTGAATGTTGTGAGATAGAGAAGTTGAACCAAGCATTTCATTCTTTCTCCCTAGTTTCGCTTTGAAAAGAAGTAAGATCATTTCGCCTGTTGACGAGCGCCAAGCCAACCATTTTTGTGGTAAAGAAGTAAAAATTTTAAACTCGAAATCATTGGATGAGCGTAGCGAGCGTAGCGAGCGAAGTGAAGATTCCATTTCACTACACTGGAGAAAAAATCCGGAATGTTTTTTCTTTCTTTCTTTCTTTCTTTCTTTCTTTCTTTCTTTCTTTCTTTCTTTCTTTCTTTCTTTCTTTCTTTCTTTCTTTCTTTCTTTCTTTCTTTTTTTTGTATTTTTGTGTGTCTGTGAACACGATTCCGGCTCAACCAATACTCCAATTGCGATGAAATTTTATGGAGGTCTATGAAATCTCTGAACGAAGAACTGCACGGGGGGAAAAAATTGATGGAAAAATTATTTCTCATGAAAATCGCAATTTTACGATTTTTTTCGATTTTTAAAAAAATTCTTCGACTTACGACACCTACATGCTTTATCCGATTGTAATGATTTTTTTACAGAACTTTAATTTTATGAATTAATATATTCGTGTGAAATTTGAGCGTAATCGAAAAATTATCTATTAAAAAAATCGCAATTTTACGCTTTTTTCGTTTAAAAAATGTACGCTCATCCATCAACGCGGGGGGACTTAAGCGTTTTCCTAGTAAAAAAAATGGCTTGGTCATTGAATTTGGTTCATGGCCAAGCAATACTTTTGAAGGAGAGCTTGGCTGCCGTTTTTTTTTTTTTTTTTTTACAAATTTTTGTATTTGTGGGGATAGATACTACTAAACATTACTCCACCCGTAAGATGTACCACTCTATACAGGCGAAAAAAGAACTAATTGGAGGCCGATTTTAATTTTCGCAACGCCTAGTGGTTGGTCTGTGAACTAACCGAGGTGAGGTGGTTTAGTCACTCAACGGTGGTAGGTATGCATTGCCCTACTATTTCTACTTAATATTTATTGGAATAAATAAATTGCAAAATAACTACAAAAAAAGAACACATGGCTTATATTATTTATTGAACACAAGACTGGAATAAAAATCATATTTTTCATCGTTATAAAATAATATATCTAAGAACATGGTACGTATATAATTAAATGGCATGCTAGAGTATGTCGTGCACTAACGTTGAGCCACATCTGACAGTTACTTACTTTGGGTTGGTGGGAGAACCGTCTGCTGTGGTGTCGTCATCTTGCACGGAGTTGTCTCCTGCCTGGACAAACAAACACTCATTGTTTATTAGAGTTAAATCGGGGTATTCCTTCACCCAGCACATCTGGGTGCACGGTAGCGCGCCGCAGCCAAGCCGCTGCATGCTAGTACAGCAAGCGAGCTGAGTAAGAGTATTTTCCAGGTGTCATAAACCGTCATGAAACGTGAAATGTGTTTTGAACAGCGATTCATGAACAAACGTGTCAATCTACAACATTCAAATTTTACATATTGCCATATATATATATATATTATATATATATATGTTTTAAGTATCTTTACGGTAAATAATCACGCACAGTATTATAAAAAATAACTTTAATCCCAACGTTTCAGAAAAACTATGTTTCCATTTTCAAGGGAAGGTTAAAAACAAAAATTCAATAAAACAACAACAGCATTATAAAAATAAACAAATAGAAACAAAAAACACACTACCTTGCAAACATAGAAAATTACAAAGATCCAATTGCAGTGAACCTAAAATCAAATCACTTGGTTGCATTGTGAGTGTGACTTCTTGTTACCATTCTAGCAGGCCTATCGCTGTCTTCATGTCTTGGTACCACAGGCGGCTCAGTCTCATACTTTTCAAGAGCTGCAGTATGACTTCTAGTCATTCTGCTGGATTCCAAATTTCTAGACAAGATGGTTTGGGTCCGTCCGGACCGTCCCACGTTCGTCTAGAACTGCAGGCACTCTATCAGCCGCTATACCGCTTTCTTGACTAACCTCTCAATCAAAGCAGGCTTCCACGATTGAGCCAAACGCTTGCCATCGTCTCGTTTGTTAAGATTGAGTGGGCGCTTTTCAATTTCCACTGCCTCTCTGACGATTCGACTAGATAGATGGCTTACCATGGCAAGAGGCCTCATTCCGTCAAAATCAATGGAATGACCCTCCTTCTTGACATGTTGTGCCAAAGCAGATGTTGTTTCCATCTTGTTGACGGCGAGTTTGTGTTCCTGTAGACGCATCGACATATTTCGACCAGTTTGTCCAACATATGTCTGCGAACAGTCTCCACACGGAATCTCGTAGACGCCCCAACCCTCCAAATGAATCTTGTCTTTGTGGCTACCAATCATTTCGCCTAAGGTTCTATCTGTCGAAAAGACACTCACAATGCAACCAAGTGATTTGATTTTAGGTTCACTGCAATTGGATCTTTGTAATTTTCTATGTTTGCAAGGTAGTGTGTTTTTTGTTTCTATTTGTTTATTTTTATAATGCTGTTGTTGTTTTATTGAATTTTTGTTTTTACCTTCCCTTGAAAATGGAAACATAGTTTTTCTGAAACGTTGGGATTAAAGTTATTTTTTATAATACTGTGCGTGATTATTTACCGTAAAGATACTTAAAACATTAACCATGGATCACGAAAGCTTAAGACAAAACATATATATATATATATATATATATATTATGTTTAACCTTGGTTTTATTGTAGGCGACTATGACACTGTTATGTTAGTACTTTAGACAGAAATTAAAAAAGTGACTACACCGTGTTGGCGCAAATCATTGCGTGTTGTGTGTATATTTGTGCACAGTTTCTAAGACATTGTTAATTAGATTTTTAATGCATTAATGTTCTTGTATCTTAGAATAAAACTGTGGTTAAAGCCGATTTACGGAATACACGGAATACGGAATACAATTTTCAGGATGAAAAAAAAACATTTTACAAGATCCATATGTGTGGCTCGTTGGTCTTGTTGTTAGCGTATCTGCTTCCAATGCAGAAGGTCCAGGGTTCGATTCCCGCTATAGTCAGTAGTTTTTTAACTTCTGATTTGGACTTAAGCACATAGTAAATTCAGAGTTGTTCTGAATCGGCCTTGTTGATTCTGGCGTTGATTCGCGGGTGTTCGCACTGTCCATACCGCTGATTGCTATATTTCCTATTAAAAATATTGATCTTTGGTTGGTTATCGCTAACTCGTCGATTGCGTCGGGGCCTACAGGGTTGGCTTGGTCGCTTTGATTTAAAGTCCTCCACTGAAAATCAGTTATAGAACTGAGTGGATAGACTCTAAATACAATTTATTTATTTATTTATTTATTTATTTATTTATTTATAGAAAAATTGACAACTAACTGTTTGATTACAAAGCAAAAACACGAGACAGTAGGTTCGTTTTTTTGTCCTGCACTTTTCTGCAGTGCTGGTGTAGGGTAGATCGGAAAACGTCGACAGTGTAGTAACACTACAGCAAGACAAAAAAACACTTTGGTGTAGCATCATTTGATCAGTTAAATAATTCTGTACAATTTTGATTTCTATTTACGTTTTTTATGAAATAAGTAATGTATGTAATATAAAACATGATTATTCCTGGTATAAAGCCTAGAAAAAATGTTCACACAGTTCAAGTTCATTGAACACAGTTCAATTTAAGTTGTCGCCATCTTTTCACTGCACTACACCGTACACCCACCCATTACCCACCTCTGGAGCCGGTGTTACACCGCGGTAAAGTGTAAGTTTAGGCCGGGTCACACTATCCCGTTCTGACGGTCCCGCGAAAGCGGATGCGCTTTTGCCGGATGGCCTCTACCATGTCACACCAATCCGGTTAATTGCGTTTTAGCAGGACATAAACTGGTCAGTTCTCCTCGAGTAGTGAACGTGGTGAGTCGACTACTCATGGAAAAGGTGGTGGAAAACAATTGAAAAAACTTGAAAACGGTCCGTTTCAACGGGACAGTGTGACACCTTGCATTTAAACTGCGTGTGTTGTCGCTCACATCCCGCTGTCCGTTCATCCCGTTTCGCGGCAGCATGTTGCGGTAGTGCGTTAGAAACGGACAGGTGTGACACGTCGCATTTAAAACCATGTACCGTCACCATCCCGCAAAAGCGCATCCGCTTTCGCGGGACCGTCAGAACGGGATAGTGTGACACCGGCCTTACACTGGACAAAATAACGCTGCAGTGTATGTTGCACGGAGACAGATTGGTACTCTACACCTTGCACCAGCGACGGCAGTGCAAGACAAAAAAAAGGAACCTAATATTTTTTTTTCTGGATTGTATTAAATATTAAATTATAACAAGTCTAATTTGGGCGCGCTGTTCAAGTCCATTCAACAATACTATATAATACCATTTCAAGTAACGTGTTACCTAGAATGTTTCACCCACCCCCTCATTCACAAAACCTCCAACCTCCAAAATTGTTGTTAGGTTATTTCGTTTAACTACCCTACTGTTCAATTTAAAAACTTTTTAGAAATGATTTAAATTTTTTATAATACGTGTACAAAAAATATAGTACCTGAATGCATGCATTACCATTTATTGCACCATAAGGTGGATGTTATTACATAATAATAGGTCCGGTAGGAAAATCAGGTTAGGTTAGGTTTGGATCCTTGATCAAATGCGGGGAAAAAGATATTCCGTTACATCTGCTACTGGTAGAAGACACAACGAGTCGACGACCTAGATAAGCATTTGTCCATCTTCCTTATCCATGAAAACAGATAAGATTACTGCAACCCATATGGGTGTGACTGTACAATCTTCTCCTCGAATATGCAATAATGCTAGATGCAGGTCCAAGGTTTCGATATAATTCCTATAGGTTTGATCAGATTGTATTTTAGTTTTAATTTCTTTGTGTGTTTTTGTCCATGTATGCATTTTATTATTGACTCTTACTTCCATTAGGCGCTCAGGAAAGAACGCGAAATATTGTAGTCTTTTAAACTTGAAATTTGAAAATGTAAATGACCATGCGAGCTCTGGGGGCGCGGCTCGGCGTCACAGCTTGGCCTTGCCCTGTCTCTCCACGTTAGAAGAAACATAACAAGAAGTATTCTCTCCTCTATTCTATTCTCTCACCTAGCAATATTGAAAAAAACAGCTATAACTTTACTTTAGTTTATCGTGGGTAGTGATGTAAAATGCTCGAGCATTTTCTTTTGGAGAATATTCTCGGGAATATTCTCGAGAATATTCTCGAGCACGAGCATTTTCCGAGCATATTCTAAGAACTTAATTTTTGCATAATAAACTGTCTTACAAGCAAAATTATATCATTTTTCAATTTATTGGAAATTGTAATGTAGGGTTTAGAACTGTGAAAAATAGCATTTATATTCTGAATATTTAGCATTAATTTTTCCAAATTAAGCATTTTGTAGCATTAATTTTCTTCTTTCCACCAAAACCCCAAAAGTGGGGAGTTTCTTGTATTTTTAATGGGGAATGAATTCAAATTATGCTTTATGGGAACATTTCAATTCAATGTAGTCACTTTAAACGTTAGAATACAATGCTAAACCAATTCTCAATTGGGATAGGTAAACCTTATTTTCAGTAAATTTAGCATTTTGTAGCGTTTTTAAGAATTTATGCTTCACTGATTTAGCATCAATAACCTAAAACGCTAAATTTTCATGCCTCTAGTATAAGGTACTTCATGTAACTTGAACTTTTCCTTAAATCAGATTGGAGAATTGTGAATTTGAATGAGCTACTACTTGGGAATTACAAGTTTCAGTCTAGTCTAATTGAAATATGTTTGTAGCTTGGTGATTGTGTTCGGATATAGGAAATAAGGGAAAAATAATTCAGAAAACTAGACCTACTGAAATAACAGTAGGCTTTGCTTGTCGCATTATTATTATTATTATTATTATTATTATTATTATTATTATTATTATTATTATTATTATTATTATTATTATTATTATTATTATTATTATTTTTATAAATTCAATAACAAATATGGAAAACGAACACTTTTTTATTTGACACCTGCTATTTTCAACAGCCTACCTGGTCATCTGCGCAATCTAGAAAAGATCTCAGCCATTAAATCTGAATTAAAGTTTTATTTGCTCGATTGTTTATGTGCAGTCTACAACACCTAATCATTCATCTCAATACCCAATTTGCTTTTAATTTTAATTTTTATTGCAGTTGTTCAATTTACTATTCTCATAAGTATCCTGTTTGTTTGCTTTAAGATTTGATTACGAATGACAAGTCTGTTTGTTTTTTGTTTGTTTTTGGAGGAGTCTTTAAATATTTAGATACTTGGTGCAAGTATGTAAATTTATTCATCTAATACTGTGTTGTTTTTGTGTTACCTTAAGTATAATATTTTTATATTCAATATTCAAGTTTTGTTTTTTTTTTTTGTTTTGTTATACAGGACGGTGTCCACTGAGTTTGTTCTATTTTTCTTTGTTATTGTTGTAATAACTTCGCACAAACACCGTAGTTGTATGAAATGTACACATTGTCGTGGTTTAAACCACAGACAAGCCTTATTTTAAGGCTTTGTGGACCGAAGCATATAAAAAATGTACACATATTATGTAATTAATGAATTAATAAAAAAAAAAAAAAAAAAAAAAAAAAAATATTATTATTATTATTATTATTATTATTATTATTATTATTATATTATTATTATATTATTATTATTATTATATTTATTACTGTAAAAAAAATTAATAAGGTATTATACGAGTAGTATTTTTTTACAGGAGTAGCCCTACCTATATTATAATAAAATAGGTATACAAATCATTGGACTATTCACTGTTTCTACAAAAAGTGAAGTTTGGCCGTAGCTTTTATAAACATTCTTAAAAAAGTGGGAAATTAAATACATTGAAGTTTCGACTATTTGTTAGCATTGTTGACTCTGGGAAGATATGCTCCGAGCATATCTTTCAGAGAATAATAATAAATAATAATAATAATAATAATAATAATAATAATAATAATAATAATAATAATAATAATAATAATAATAATAATAATAATAATAATTTTTATTCACCTTGACTGGTACATTGCACAAGTATAACTCTTAATGGAGAAAGTGAATAGCCTAGCCTATGGTTAAGAATAATACATACATTGTTAACTTATAAAATTATACATAAAAATATACATTTCATAATATCTTCCCTTCTATTTCTATACATAATAGGTACTTATTTTTGTCTTGAATTGCATTATTTTCAATTATATTCATGTTCATACGTACAAGTGTCAGGAATGTGAAGGAAAGTTGAGTGTAAGCTATGGATGGGGTATTTGTATGTCCGGGCGCACTAAATTAAGTTAAAAGTCAGCTGGATGAAGGTATTCATTGATTGTGTAGAAGCAATGCTCTATTAGAAATGATTCAATGTGTATTTGAAAGAGTCTAGTGATTGTCTGTTTTTAATTTCTGGTGGAAGATGATTGTAGATTGTTAGACATTGGTAATGAGGTCCTTTGGAGAAACGCGTTGTATTGTGAGTTGGGACATGAATTTTTGATTGTGATCGTGTATCATGGTCATGAATTGTTGAGTTTAATTTGAAGAGGTGAGGGTTTGATTTGATAAAGACTGCTGCAAGTTGTATTAAAGTACTTGCTAAGGTCAAAATTTTTTGGGTAGGAAATATATTTCTACACGACGTACGCCAAGAGGCTCCTACTATAATTCGAATGACCCGTTTTTGTAATCTAAAAACTCTTATAGCTTGTGGCGAGTTTCCCCAGAAAAATAAGTCCGTACGATATGTGTGAGTGGATGTGAGCATGGTATATGAGAATAAGGACGTTGTGGTTGACTAGGGCTTCTCGACTCACATCTCTAATCGTGGGTATAAAAATATAGGCATATTGCCTCGCTCACCTCCTTCAAACTCTCCATCTTTCTGACCTAGTACTGCCCCTGGATCTTTGAATCAGCAATACTGTACTTATAGTAAAAAAGTAAATATACATGTATTACTTTTTACTACAAGATCATGGTGTATACAGGGGCGGATCCAGGACCTCTGCGAGGGAGGGGTGACCGACTAGGCCCAACGCAACGCCGGGGGATCTGGGAGGCGCGTTCCCCCCTTAGCCCCGCGTTTTTTTTTTTTCAAGAAACTTGTCAAAAACGAGTTTAAATGGCTTTAGAGAAGGTATATTTCAATAATTTGTATTAGATTCAATATACAGTTTTGTATGTTATCATCACGTTGCAGTAGTGTTATAATCATTATTTTGTTGTTCCGAAGCAAGTTAACAGATGCTGACTTCACCGGAGGGGGGAATTGCAACCAATCAGCGGTCCCCGATTTAAAATACGGATCGCTCATTGGCCCGCCGAAACCGCACGCCCCTACCGCCCCCGCTGGATAAAATCACACATACAGAAAGCAGAGATGTTCCCAGTGGCACGATAGCTTATTTGGAAGCATCGCTAAGTAAAGGGTTCGATTCCCCGGTCGGGACACATCTTTTCGACTATTGCTCTAAATTCATCCCTGTTCTTACAGAAGGCTCACACAGAAATTTTGTAATCTTTCTCTACCCCACCCACCTCCAACTCATGGTTGAGTGATGACTGCCGTAACTGGTGCTGTTATAGTAAATGATTGCAGTATAGAAGTCCACTACTTGTGACATCATTTATATTAAATCATAGATACAGTAATTGAGAATGTTTTTGCCCATGTGGCCCAATAGCTTACATCGCTATGTTAAGGCGGAGGACCCGGGTTCGATCCCCGGTCGGGACACATTGCTCTTTCTTCATATATTATTATAATTCATCTTTGCGTGCTAGAAAGGCCTAAGCTTCTTGGTGGTCCTTAGATTCCTCAGTGACTTCTTTAGTAAATAATATAAATAATATAAATAAAAATGTAAGGGCATCAACAACTCACCATCACAACCCGGTGCCGAAAGAATAGGCTATACAACTGTGAAGAATGTTGAGGACTCGCCCTCCTAGACATGCTGATCAACGACAATAATTGTCGTTGATTATTGTGAAGATGCACCTCACTTCTCCATGCGGACTCTAGTACGGTTGACACTCTGCTCAGTGTTCTTCCTGGCTCCGATAAGACCGGGATATTCCAAGCCACTAATCTTATATAAAAAAACCGCGAAGTGGATTTTAGATGAACTCGTCGCCTGGCAAATTCATTGGTCCCGTCCGTAGCAAACTTGCTCAAGAACATTAAACAAGGTTTGGTGTTCAAACAGTTGCGTTCTAAGAAAGCGTCAGTTTAGTTATTGGTGCGAGGCGACACAGTGCTGAGATCCCTACCGCCAATACACGCATGCGCAAACTGATGCTATTCTTGGAATCTGAAGGTTGAGCTGGCTATAAAAGAGGCGTGTTTTATCTGTGTGTTATCTTCTGGGCCTAGACTAGATTGTAGGCAAAATAAATACATTTAAAACATTTATTGAGACACACTCATATAACCAAGGAATGAATTGTGGGCCCTCTTATCTTGTATTTTATTGCATTTTCTTTTCTTTTCTTTACACTGTAAATATTATGTTACTGTTCGATAATAAAGTAGTTTTTCGCGTGAAACCTGCTCAGGGGGCAATGCAGGACCCTCTTAACTAGGTATATTGGAGTTAGGACAATTGTGAAGGGATGTCCGAAGACTCAATTTGACTGAGGATAACCTCGGGAAAACTTTCAGTCAGGATTGTCGATCTGGACGGGATTTGAATCCGGGACCTCCCGAATCAGAGTCGCGATTCACTGTTAAGTAAGTAAATAAGTAAGTTATAAGTTCCCAATAATAATAATCCCATTGTACCTTCTTAAAAGCACTAATTTTGTTTGTAAAATCAACTCTAATTGCGAGTATATTGTAGGCTACCCGTCACAACGAGACATGGATTGTGGCTGGTGATTGGTGCAACATGCAAGGGTAATGTTGAATTAATGCCGTCAATAACTTCTATTAGTGTGTATTTACATTTAACTAACTAGGAAGCTTCACAAACGCTTATTTTAGTCGCGTTGATGGATGAGCTTTTTTAAGTTTTTAGTTTGCGTGGGATCTCTTAACTTTTGCAAGTGCTTTTTGAACGCATTGTATAGGTGATTGTTGTCAAGTTTCTATTGTTACTTGTTTATACCGTAAAAAACTTATAATAAAACCTTTATTTCTATGGATTCTGGCTAACTTTTCAAACTTTTCCTTTCAAAAGGTACTACATCACCATAACCTTAATGTTCATGTAAAATATGAACGTTGTAGCCCCACCCGTTTGGTCAGAATCGGCCCAAATGTCACGAAAATATCGCACAAACAATCGAAAAAAAATTGTAAAAGTACGATATTCATGAGAAATATTTCTTCTATTGTACCCAAAAACGTGGCAAGTCTAAGTTCAGAGATTTCGAAGGTCCCCTCCAATTTTCATCAAGTTCGCATATGCCGTTCGCCCGGTAGAGAGCGAACAAACAGACAGACATAAAAAAACAAATCAAAAAACAACCCGAGCTAAATTTTTTTGGGTGGGTCAGTGAAATTGAAGTCTTCGCGTTCGCTCAAACCAATTAATCCATCATTAGATTACCTAGGAAAACACCAAAGTCGTTGTTAGAAGAGTCACAGAGCGATTGAGTTATATGTTTGGCACCCGGTAACATTCCATTACCTTCCTACACTAGGAAAACACCAAAGTCGTTGTTAGAAGAGTCACAGAGCGATTGAGTTATATGTTTGGCACCCGGTAACATTCCATTACCTTCCCTACATAATGACTAGATCCACCATTACTGGAATCATACTAACTTTTGACCACAAACTATTATTAAATTGCAACAGAATTTTATCTTCTTGATTCTTGATTGTTTTGATAAATTCAATGTACATTCAAAAGTTTACACAAATTTGAGCCGACATTTTATTTTTATTCATTTTTTTTTTTTACTGCACAAATAAAATGTTATACAATGTTAGTTATTTATATCGTTTATCAATGTGTTTTATTTGCGATCAAAATAATATTTGATACACATTTTAATAGATAACATTTTAATCAAAATTTTAATCCGTAAGCTTTCACAATCAAGGATTTAAAAAAACATTGCATGTTAAAAATCCTTATTGTATAGTGGTTAATCTGACATAAAGTTTACTCTGATTTCTTGATTATTACTGTATCAAAATATAAGCAATTAATAATTTATTTTTTTGTTGGATGTTAATGGTTCTTAAATACCTACCATAAAATGCATTTTTACAACTTCTTACAGCTACCTAAACCGTACATTGGTCAATGAAATTCAAACCATGATTGTACGCTATATTAATTTTATATCCAATCTCAATTAATAGAACGTGAATTAATAATTAGCTCTAACCAACTCTATTGATATGGGTATTAACAAATGCTCTTCCCAGTAATCTGGTACCGGATGTCTGTTTAAAATCTCAGCGCAATCGGTTCAGCGATTCGGCTGATATCCGGCGTACACACATTCACATACACCCACACACAGAATCATCGAAGTGCAGTTTTTCTTGAATTGTAAGACTCAGTCGCTGCGCTCTCTTGTCTACTAAATTACTGTACATCTTGTATTGGTCAGACCGTTTGTAGTAACCAGTAGCACTACCAGAATATATTATATTCAGGCCATTGTCAGGGGTCTATTTCTAAGGGAGAATGCGGGGGGAGGCTTATGCCCAATATCCCATAATACATTTATAGGATTGCCCCCCCCCCCAAAAAAAAATATATATACAAAACCGGCCTGTACCAAACCTTGCCTCCGTTTTTTTTTAAATATTTGTAAATATATAAGCCTAATGCAGGCCAGAAATTGAACATATTACAAATTATTAATACATTATTTTTAATTTGCTGGACAATGGTTGGTAGAAGTGGTGGGTGGAAATTAGATTGGATATTGCTTTACTTCTCATATTTATGCAACTTGGCTAAGGAAAAGGACTGATAATGATTGTAGAATTAGGTTTATGATGTGAACTGTATATTCCAAATTATGCACTTCTACACATTTTTTTGGAAATTGAAATGTGAATTGTAGTCGATATTTTCTTAATTGACCGTGACACGTTTTAATGTTAGAAGTCACAGTTGTGATAAAAACAAACGTTTCCTTTAAAAGCTAACAAAAATTATTCGAAATAAGAACACAATTTAAATTTATCTTCATTTATTAATCAAACCAATCTAATAAAAACCTTTTTACATCTTAATCAATCATTCTACATTCCTCTGGCTTTTTAATAACAACAGTCATCATCTTATTTAAAAAAAAACTTTAGTGGAACAAGTAAATTATATTTAATAATTAATTTAACTTAAAACTGCTCTTAGGTGGGAAATTAAGTTTTTTTTAAATTATGTTGCAAAATTTCGAAAATTTCACTTTTCTTCGACAGGCAGACAATATTTACAAAAATACAAACATCTGAACAAACAATATAATAAATAATAATAATATTTAGATGAAAAAATAATTGCAAAGAAGCTGTATTTTATTTTTGTACAAGGTAAGAAAAACATTTAAAAACTATCTTTCACTAGCTATAATTTATGACCAAGCAAGTTTAGTCGAATAAAAGATATAGTAATAAATGGTTGTAAGCTCAAGTAGATGGATTGATAGATAATTGTTTTGTTTATAGTTTGAGTTGATAGTTTTAGTTGATAGCGGGGGAAAAACAAATTAAAGTTGAAAGATGTAAGCTGATGGGCGTAGGACTATTCTTGTTTTGATGGTACGAGTTCTTGCAGCAAAGATGAAAATGCTGTGCAGGGTGTACTGACAATCTTCGGTGTGACAGCTGCCATGAATGCACATTATTTCAGTTTCCGTTTGAACCAATCGGCCTCATGTTGAATGACTTTTTCAACAACAGCTATGAATCAATAACTATGCTTAAAAACCTAATATTCATACTACCCAACTCATGGGAGATGAGACCCCAAGCAGCAGACGTTTTTCAGCCTTGTACGAATCATGCATGGATTGCAAGCAGTACGCCATGTCCGCAGACCCGTACAATTTCCACTCGCGATTCGTGTACGATATGTCCATGTTCTAACCAGCAATACGAAACATATGAGAATCATGCATGGCAACCCATGTCATAGAAAGTCTTGTACGAAACACTCTTGGATTGTGTTCGTCAACCCACGTCATGGTTTGTCCGGTACGAAACACTCATGGATTTTGTACGTCAACCCATGTCATGGTTTGTCCTGTACGAAACACTCATGGATTATGTACGTCAACCCATGTCATGGTTTGTCCTGTACGAAACACTCATGGATTGTGTACGTTCACCTATGTCATGGTTATCCCTGTGCGATACACTCATGGAATGTGTACGTCCACCCATGTCATGGTTATCCCTGTACGAAACACTCATGGAATGTGTACGTCCACCCATGTCATGGTTATCCCTGTACGAAACACTCATGGAATGTGTACGTCCACCCATGTCATGGTTATCCCTGTACAAAACACTCATGGAATGTGTACGTCCACCCATGTCATGGTTATCCCTGTACGATATACACTTGATGAACGAGTAATTATTGCATGGTTTACTTAATTCCAAGCGGAATTTTCTGTAACCTTGAGATTGCTACATTAGATTCACCTAGGTCATAGCATGCATTCATCGCCTCACAAACATGAATGGTTAAAAGTGATTTGATCAAGAACAAAACCATTGTCGCTAATTAAATCCTACCTAATTTTAGCCTGTTCTTCAATTGATTGTTTCTTGTTGGTTCAAATCGCAACGGATTTTGAGCATTTTATTTTTCGATTCTCAAGTACACTTGTCACGGATGTCTGTTTAAAATTTCGGTTCAATCTGTTAGCCCGTTCAGTCTTTTTGCATCAAACAAACATCGTCACAGCGAGACCTTTGCGACTTGCAAGACTCAGTCGCTTCGTTTCCTCGTCTAAATGTAGGATAACGCCTAATAATCCTGTCAAATTAGAATTGTTGGAGGAAAAAATTGCGATGTCGCTGAATTTTTGCAGAGACCTTTCTCAAAGGATACTTATCAACATACTAAAACTCCCCTACAATCGGACTGGAGCTTCGGCCGCCATATTGGAAAATGGTGGCCAAAAAGTGTTTGTTATCGAATATCTCCAAATTGGTTTGAGATAGACAAAATATCTCAATGGCAAAAATATTCCCCATTTAATTCCCTACAAAACAGGTGTCGTCTATAGTTTTGGTAGGGGCAAAGGTTACGTCACAAAACCGTGGTTTATATGTTGCTTATTGGAGTACCAGCTTATTTCCAAATTTTCACGCCCAGCATCAAACAATGCCCGGTAAATCCGTAAGAAATCGATTTAAATACAAAAGGACTTTTTTACGGGGTTCATGAAAGCTTCCATTAGTATTTTAAAAAATCAGGTCTGCGAAATCGAATTTTGCATTTACCGGAATTTGTTTTTTTTCCATTGTTGGCATTTTTTCAAAAATGCCATATTTTACTGTCCATTATTAAGCACTAAATAGCATTGGACGAAAAATTCTTTCTACGCACATTGAAATGACTTAAATAATGATCCGATTACAACCAAAGTTTAAATCCAATATGGCTGATAATTCCTAATATTCACAATATGAATACTGTTTTCGTGCTGTTTTTACACTCTTTTTGTTACATAATTCACTTTGATGTTGTGGATATTAGGAATTAGCAGCCATATTGGATTTAAACTTTGGTTGTAATCGGATCATTATTTGAGTCATTTCAATGTGCGTAGGAAGAATTTTTCCTCCAATGCTATTTAGTGCTTAATAATGGACAGTCAAAAAGGGCATTTTTGAGGAAATGCCAACAATGGAAAAACCCAAATTTCGGTAAATGCAAACATTCGTTTTCGCAGACCTGATTTTTTTAAATACTAATGGAAGCTTTTATGAACCCCGTACAAAAGTCCTTTTGTATTTAAATCGATTTCTTACGGATTTACCGGGCATTGTTTGATGCTGGGCGTGAAAATTTGGAAATAAGCTGGTACTCCAATGAGCAACATAAAAACCACGATTTTGTGACGTAACCTTTGCCCCTACCAAAACTATAGACGACACCTGTTTTGTAGGGAATTAAATGGGGAATATTTTTGCTATTGAGATATTTTATCTATCTCAAACTAATTTGGAGATATTCGATAACAAACACCTTTTGGCCGCCATTTTCTAATATGGCGGCCGAAGCTCCAGTCCGATTGTAGGGGAGTTTTAGTATGTTGATAAGTATCCTTTAAGGAAGGTCTCTGCAAAAATTCAGCGACATCGCAATTTTTTCCTCCAAACGTCAATATACGATCTTATTTGACAGGATTATAAGTCGTTTTGGACGAGTGAGCGGGCCATGTGTTGAGTTCCCGGGAACATTTCCTTGCTGCTGTTATCAAGCCAAGACTTGTCTGCAACTACGCGGACGTGGGTTACATCCGAAACGGAAAAATGAAAACATATTACTTTGCTAACGCTAAAGTGGCGGTTCATTCAGACACCCTATTTCTGATCTATATGTTCTGTATCATTCTTTCATGCTCCTCGAATCAAATCCATAAGTAAAGTTCTGTAAAACTAGATTTTTTGCAGTTTTTTTTTTGTTATGGCAAGATAACATTTTGAAAATTTTGTAGGTTGTCAACCTTCATTGTCTTAACATTAAGGAGATTTTTTTAATGCAAACTTTTAGTTTAAAAAAATGAAGTAAAGTGAATTTTTTAATTGTTTGTAGGTTGAATTCTTGCAGATTTTGATGTCCATTTTAAATTAAGAGTTCTCTATCTATTGGACCTTGACGTTGGAGTGAAATTTCGTCAAAATCGGCCCATCCAGTACTTTGACTCTTGCACGTATAACACACAGACATACACACAATTACACACAGACATATACACAACGAAGTGCCGCCAGACTTGACATAGAGACTTTGTTCGCTGCGCTCACTCGAACAATTAATTAATTAATTAAATTAAAGAAATAAATATATGGGGAACAAATTATTTTTTAGAGTAAATTTGCTCGCCGTTTAGCAGAGGATTATATTTTATACATATTCTACAGCGGTTGCAGTACCTCGGAAATTCGCTATAGTTTGGTCGTTAACACTTGAGTCTGCATTGAACAAGTCCTATGTGCCACCGAGTGATAGCGAGCCTCCGCCCGTGGCGGATTTGGTTGCATTAGCTGACCTCGAGTAAATCGTC
>JAMZAV010009407.1:17500-24524 GCA_024449915.1 Sweltsa coloradensis | reverse complement strand
TTAAAAGATGAGCGGTTTCCATTCCGGCATAATTTATCAGTAATATATTTAAGTTGCAAAGTAAAAGATATTATACATTGTTAAGTAATAAAAACTAGGGTTTGTTAGTTCTCCCAAAACCAATTCTTTATATCAACATTCCACTATGATTAAATTGTCACAAAAAAATCAATGCATATTAAAACAGTCCTTTTGCAATCCCACATGATTAAATTGCAACATTTTCGAGTCGAATGAGACGTTAAGCAATATCCAATCAATCGAAAAATTGCTAACTTTCGCTTTAAAGTCATGATTATTTTTATCCCCCACCCCCACCCACCACCAACATTTGGGAATTTATGGTTTCACCTCGAGAAAAGTACAGCCCGCTTTGCAACGTGTCCGACCGAACAAAAGACATTGTGCGGGCGTTAGGAGACAGGGCCTAAGAAGCCTTTTAGTTTTCTAAACCCCGGGAAACGGTTTGTCTTCTTAGCCCCGCTTCGCAACGTGTAGCACATCCGTCGGCCCACAGGGGCTAAGAAGCCAAAAAAAGGTCCAGGGGCTTAGGAGACAGGGGCTTAGAAGCCGCCCCCAAATTCTGAACAGCCTCCCAAAAATGCAGATTTTTGGATGAAATTTAAGGTAAAAAACGGTACGTTCTGTATGTGAAATTAGCTGGATTTGACGATCAAGCGGTTGTTAAAAGGGCTTTTATCATTGTAAAAAAAGATGCCCCGAGTTTGGCAAACAGTCTTAAGGGCAGATTCGACATCTTTGGGGGGCCAACTTTGGAAGTTACCAACGGGTCAAAGCCCAACGCAGCTCGTCAGACGAGTGATATTCGTTTCCTGGTAACTTTTTCTATTAAATGACAAAAGTTTTAATCATGTATACCTAAAAGGCAGATTTGACTTTTTTTTAGGCACACTTTTGGTTTTACCAACGGGTTAAAGCCCCTACGCAGCTCGTCTGACGAGTGATATTCGTATTCCTGGTAACTTTTTCTATAAAATGACGTATGTTTGAAATCATCGTATTCGTATGGGGGCAGATTTGACTATTGGGGGCCCTCTTTAGGGGTTACCAAACGGGTCAAAAACCCCAACGCAGCTCGTCTGACGAGTGATATTCGATTTTTCTGGTAATTTTTACATATAAAATGACGTATGTTTGAATATGTATACCTTATGAGGCAGAGTTGACCTTTTTTGGGGGCCTACTTTGGGGCGTCTGACGGGTCAACGGCCCATTTGCAACCCGTTCTGACGAGTTGATATTCATTTTTGGGCTAACTTTCTTCTATGATTTTTCTTATGTTTCAATCATGTATACTTTAAAAGGGTCAGATTTGACCTTTTTGGGGGGGCCACTTTGGGGGCATCTGACGGGTCAACGGCCCAACGCCCCCCGTCTGACGAGTGATATCGTTTTTTTAGTAATTTTCCTATAAAATGACTTATGTTTCAATCATGTATACGTTATGAGGGCAGAGTTGACCTTTTTTGGGGGCCACTTTGGCGGCGTCTGACGGGTCAACGGCCCATCGCAGCCCGTCTGACGAGTGATATTTCATTTTTGGTCTAACATCTTCTATAATTGTTCTTATGCTTCAATTGTATCCTTAATAGGGGCAGATTTGACCTTTTGGGGCCCACTTTGGGGCGTCTGACGGGTAAACGCCCCAACGTTGACTTGTAAGACGGACATTTTTGAAAATGACTTGAATTTCCGCTTCTATTCCAATGGTCAAAACCATATTTACCTTATGAGGGGAGACTTTATGTTGCGAGCTCTCGGTCTAATAGGATGTAAAATATCTAGTGGCCCAAAAACTTGCTTTTTGTAAACAATATACGCGACCATTGTCAAGTAACTATAGTTACTTGTTTATTTATTTTTATTGAATTTTACCTGCCCATAGGGCAGGAAGGCTTATGCAGGGCAAGTGTGGCCTTCTGTAGCCTGACACATTGATTACAGATTTACAAGATGAACAGTACATGAAAGACGACAAGAGAAACATGACATTTATAAAGATAGACAAATTGAAAGGCAAAAGGCGGATAAGGGTACTTGAAGCGGGTTAGCGGTCTGAAGACTCGAGGACGCGAAACGAGGTCGTGAAGCTCATCCTGCCGCCAGCGTGAAGACGTTGCACGTAAGTCCCTGCGAGGGTGTCGAGTCGAGCGCTGATACCACCGACGCCGGTTTGGGGTTACTTGTTGATTGTATGCCTTTATAAGCTTATATTAAAACCTTTATTTGGAAGCCTTTCAGGAAACTTTTCAGCTTTTTCTTTCAAAAGGAACGACATCACTATTCCCTTTAATGTCCATGTAAAATATGAACGTTGTCGCCCCACCCGTTTGGTCAGAATCGCTGGGCAATTATTGAAACTGAGGAATTAGATAGTTAGTTAGTAACTAACATCCTGAAAGTGATTTTGAGCATGCTTCAAGTCTTTTTTTCACCAAGAAGGAATGCTCGTACCCAAACAAATTTGGTATGTGTTGTCGGGTACCTAAATCACATATATTTTGATAGTTTTCAAGTTCACATCATGTTTCATGACAGCTGGGTTACACCTCGAAATCACCCCAACTTTGCTTGCATTTAAAGGGTGCCAGAGTGTGTAGTGCACCGCGGCTTGGCTGCGGTGCCCAAACGGGCACCTAGATAGAGTTTAGATAAGTTTTGAATTTTAATGTTTTGTTTTTATTATTGAAACATGTAGCTTGACATAGTCCGCAATACATTGCATTTACTTGTACCGGTTTGTACTGGTGGAAACATGTAAATAATAATAATAATAATAATAATAATAATAATAATAATAATAATAATAATAATAATAACAATAATAATAATATAATAATAATAATATAATAATAAAAATAATAATAATAATAATAATAATAATAATAATAATAATACAAGTATCTGGGACTTCAACAGCTGCTGGGCATCGGTGATACAGACTCCAGGAAACAGGTCGAGAAGAAGGTCCTCGCCAGGGTTAGCAAAGTTTGTAGGTCGTACCTGAGTTCGAGAAATAAGATCACGGCGATTAACGCGTGGGCATTGCCCGTGGCTTCGTACACATTGGCTCAGTGAAATGGTCCAACACTGCCCTGCAGGCTTTCGATAGGAAGATCCGCTCCGTCATGACCAAGCACAGAATGCAACATCCGAGGAGCTCCGTGGAGCGTTTGTACCTGTCGCGCAATGTTGGGGGAAGAGGGTGCTCAGTGTCGAGGTGCTATGCCACAGCAAGGAACACCAACTTCGAGCTTACTTCTTATCTCGTGAGAGTCAGCTCCCACAAGGCCATCTGTGCCACAGGATCAAGACATACCCCACTTCACTTGCGAGACGAAGAAGTGCATTTCAGCATTAAGACTGCGGCAAAAAAGAATGAAAACAGTGGAGGGAGAAGCCCCTTCACGGTAGGTTTGCAGCCGAGCTCACTGGGGAGCCACACCGACTTGAAACCCTCGACGGAATGGCTCCGCACGGCGGCCTCTTCAGTGAAACAGAGGGGTTCGTGTTCGCAATCCAGGATCAAGTGGTGCGCACCAAACTACGAGCGATACATTCTAAAAAAACGACGTCCAAGATTGCTGCCGTCTCTGCAAGAAGGCCAGCGAGGACCATCCAGCACATCACAAGTGGATGCTCTGAGTTAGCGCCTAAGGAGTATGTTGAGCGCCATAACGCAGTAGCCAAAGTGGCTACACCAAGCACTGGCTAAGGAGCACGGCCTCGTGGACGAGGAAAGACCGTACTACAAGTGTAGGCCCGAGCAAGTCCTACGCAACCAAAACGCTAAGCTGTGTGGGGCCCTCTTCATCGTCACAGACAGGGCGGTCGAGGCAAATGGGCCAGATTTGGTTTTGTTTGACAAAAAAGCTCAAACGGCAACCATCTTTGACATCGCCATCCCTCAGATGGCCATGTGGTCAGCACAATAGCCAATAAGAGGCGAAAATACCAGCTGGCTCGCCGTAGAACTCAAGGACATATAAAAGGTGAGGTCCGTTGAAATCGTTCCTGTCGTCGTCTCCGTTAAAACGGTTTGGTCACCAAGGAGTGGGTCAGCGGCAAAGGAAAAAGCTCCATCTGAAGGACAAGCACGTTCGTGTCATGCAGAAGGCTGCAATCCTTGGTACAAGCAACATCGTGCGGAAGGTTCCTCAGCCTCTGAGTTCTGTCGTTCCCCCACCACCGTTGGGTCCCCACGCTAGGTGCACTCTCGCATCATCTTGGCTCGAGATGAGCTCGGTGGTGCAAAGGAGAGCAGAAAAGAAGGGAAATTAAGATAATAATAATAATAATAATAATAATAATAATAATAAATAAAAAAATAATAATAATATAATAATAAAAAATAATAATTTTTTTTTTTTTTTTTTTTTTTTTTTTTTTTTTTTTTTTTTTTTTTTTTTTTTTTAAAATTTACTATCTCTTATACATTTTCTATCAAACAAGTTCGGCCATAAACAAGCTGCACAGGACAGCTTAACTGTGGAACATGTTTACATTAAAGAAAATCATGCATGTGAAATAATGATTTTTAAACTAAATTCAATATTTCAAAATTCTAGATAGCAATACAATAATAAGTGAAGTAACAGTAAGTATCAGTAAGCAGTGAATGGACTCAGCGTGTAAAAAAAATAAAAAAAAAATAAAAATACATAACACTAAAATAAAAGATTAAAATAGTAGATAAAAACAAGTAATTAATGTGAAAATTTAAAATACTTATACTAGCCAAAACATTTTTGTGAAGCAACAGTTTGCAGAAAATACAGTGAATAAACATTGAATAGAACGATATAGAACAGTGAAAAATTATAGTGCTAATCCATGTACATTAAATTAGAAACACATAAAAACCCAAATACACAACAACCCTAACTCATTGCCATAGTATTTCGTAATAAAAATGCCTTTAGCTTCTTTTGTTTTTCATAAATAGTCTCTAAATCTCTGATGTTCTTTGGAATACTATTAAAATAGAAAGGTATAGTGTAGCTAAGTGTTCTTTTCCATACTTATTTGCAAACCCGTGGCAACTGGTATAACTTTCCGAAGATTTGGAGCGAGTAGAAGTAGTGTGGGTTTTTACAATTTTTTGAGTATTAACGAAAAAAATGTTTCAAACTAATTTATATGGAATAATTTTTGTAAAGGTAAAAACGTTTTGTAGTCTATAACATTCTAAAGTGCTTAAATATTTTCCAAAGTGATCATCTTCATTATTTTATTTGAATAGAGATTATGCTATTTAGCTGTGATAACGAAGCATTTCCCCAAATTAACAGACCCTAAGAAATAACCGACTCTGCAAGGGCTATATAAACCATCTTTACATATTTAAAAAGGTAAAATACTTTTAACTGCATATAATTTGGTAAGCGCATGGACCTTAAGCGTTTTTCATATTTTCTCAGCTTGTATATTCCAACTAAAGTTACTATCGATCTCCAACCCCAAATACGGATGGCTGTAAAACAGTTGCAATTGATGTACCACACGAACAATCCAGACAATTTTACCCGCGTTTAGATGTAAGCATTCAAAATTGTGGGCAATAACATTGATATTAGTATTTCGACCCGCGTTTAGCGGCATAGAAATGTGCACAATCTTTGTTTTTTTCAATATTTACGATTAGCCTTAGTCATGGTTCCCCTGAGTAAATTTAGAAAATCATTTTGCAAGTATCTTTCTGCAATTTTTACGTTTTTATGGATAGGACACTAAAGCAAAGTCATCAGCGTAGCAAAAAACAATGCACTTAATAATATACTTAACCATAATATTTACAATATATTAAGTAAGTTGAGGTCCTAAAATAGAGCCTTGTGGTACGCCACTGCTACATGACTTGCTTCACTATACACTTCGCCTATTCTTACAATTAACTTTCTGTTCGATAAATAATTTTTAAACCAATTTAGCAATGTACCTCTAACCCCAATACTTCCAACGCATCTAGCAGCTTATTAAAATCAAGGGTGTCAAATGCTTTTTATAATCGATAAAACATACATAAAATGTTAAAAATTTCGTCTAGCCCTTTGTATTAACTAGGTTAGAAAAGGATGCCAAAAGGTTCTACTGACTTTTTCCTCTTTGAAATCCATATTGTTGTTCGTTTTTTATTTTAAATTTCGTCATGTAATCTATTAAGCAATTGCCACGTATCTTTCAAGTATTTTTTCAATGCTACAATAATGGCAATTGGCCATAATTGACATATTTCAAATGGTCACCTTTTTGAAAATTGCCTGACAACAGATGTTTTCAACGTTTCCTGGAATAATGCCCTCCTTCAAGGATAGGTTAATAAATAGGGCAATAACTGGACTGATCTCATAACTATATTTGCAAATCCTTAACTCTAATTCCGTCAATACCTGCCTTTTTATTAATATTCATTTTAAGTATTATTTCTTTGACTCCGGTCGCTAAAAAAGGAGGCACGTATTTTCGACTGTAATTGTTGCTCGTATGCATTATCTCTCATATTGTTATCGACCACACTTAATGTCGCAAATGTGAACAATATTTTCAATTTCATCTACAAAGGTATTTGCAAAATTATTAGCAATGTTTGAATTGTATCATGTTACCTAAAAATTTATTTTTTAACTTCCTCAAACTGTATCTTTCCTTTTCCGACCCATAATTTCATTTATATTTTGCCACGTTGTTTTTCTGCAGTCTTTACCCTGTTCTAATGCATGTAATAGTAATGTCGTTACCATCGATTATATTTTTATTTTTTCTATTTCTTAACCTATTTTAATCTCTCCTATATTCATTTTAAATACACTGAATTGCGGACATTTTTCCACCTTTGAAAAGCCCCGATCTCTTTTCCCTTTACGATTTTAATAACTCTTTCGTCATCCACACTTTATTCACTCTTCTTTTAACTTTCGACTCTTTAAAATTAGAACCACATCGTAGGCTATTTTAAAATTGTTCTGGATTTATTCGTATAAGGGAATACACTTCTTGGCTGATA
>JAMZAV010009407.1:0-15000 GCA_024449915.1 Sweltsa coloradensis | reverse complement strand
AGGTGTCCCAGCCGTTAAAACGTGATGTGAATTTAAAAAAATATCAAAACGAGGGGATTTGGGTACCCCGAAACACTGCCAAATTTTTTGGGGGTTACGGCTTTCCTTTTCTTGGGAAAAAGTTTTGAAAAAAAATCCCTTTAAGGATTTAGTTATATTTACTACTCCCATGCACTGGCTATTTCTGTCTAATTCGTCATTTTTAAATTTCCCCCAGCGTTTCTGCCCAAAAAAAGGGGTGAAGCTAAATTTTTCATATTTTACAGACTTAAGGAATGTGATGTAGATCCTTTTGAAAAAAAAAGTTGAAAAATTTTGAGGGAAGGGCTTCCTGTAAATTTTTTAAAATAAGCCTTGTAAGGCAAAAATATAAAGTATCTATAGTTATTTGAAAATGACGCCCACTTGTTTACAAAAGATGTTTTTGGGGCCACAGATATTTTACTTTCCCAATTTTTAATTTTTAAATTTAATAGAAATTTAATCGCTTGATAAAATTATTATTTTTTTAACAAAAATTTTGAGTTTTTTCCGGAACACAGCTGTTTGCAGGACGGAACAGAAAGCAAGACACGCGTGAACCCTGAGTAACAGCAGCGAGGGCACCCTTTGCGCGTGCCCCCCGCTTGTGATTACACGGGGCCACCCGCCTGCGGCCCCGTATATAGTGATAGTTTTGAGTATGGTGGTATAGTAACAAAGAGGGTATCAGTTGCTAAAAGACTTTTTTGCCTTTTCATTTTCGTTGATATATTGGGGGCTAACAGCCTAAACAATTTTCCCGAAATACGTGAAAAAAAAAAAAATTTGGTCCCTTTGGGAATTTTTTTTGTTGGGTTACGCCGTTACGGTCTCCAAGTGTTTTTCCCCTGACATATTTAAAGACTTATTGGGGTGACACCCCGATGATGTCTAAACGTAGCACAGACGCTAGTTCGTTCTTTAGGAAGGGGGAATGACCTTCTGTCTCATAATCTTCGATGTAATTGAGTGGGGGTGTTTGGGGGGGGGGGGGCGGAAGGGAGGGGGGGTTAACCCATCACGTATTTTTGCATTACAGGTGGTGCTTTAAACAAACTTTTTTTACTGGTATTCAAAAAAGGGATTTCATAGATCAATTTGTACAAGTTCAACGCCCCCAATACAGTCAAGGACATGGGTTTGGTTTATTTTCAGAACAAAAATACCCGATCCCAGTCGATGCCAGCATGTAGCTATGCATAATTTAGAAGGAACGCTCTTGAGGTGGCATTTTGGCCTTATTTTATAAAAAAAGAGGTCGATGGCTTGGGGTAAAGAGCAGAAATTTGTTTTTTATGTGGGTCCATACAATATTTAGCCAAAAAAGTACTCACGCCGCGCACCAGAAGCGAGAAAGGCGCGCCACGGAAGTGGTCCCAAAAGTGCGCGATTTAAAAATCGTTTTTTTTGGATTTTTATTATTTATTTTTTGTTTATATTAAACGTCATACACAGTACACTTCTAGTAGTCACATTTTGGTTCAATCATAAAAAAGCGTTATTTTTCCCCAAAAAAAAGCGGACCTGAACAAATTCCTTTATAAAATTTTTCTTCATTGATGAGCAACTAGTGACATTAGCCATGATGGCCCGATTTACCATTTGGGAATAGGGCAAAACATCAAAACGCAATTATATTTTTTTATGTTTTTTGGTTTTTACCATAAGGATCTAACAGAAAATTGGTACCCTTTTTAAAAAGGTATATTTTTATTAAACACGTTGAAAAAAAAACGAAGAAAAATATAGTAAAGAAGGGGTTTAATGACAAAAAAGTCTCCTAACGCGACAGAAAAAAAGTTCGCAAGCAGCCCCCCCCCCCCAAAATCATATTGATTAGCCTTCTAAAATTTTTGAGTACTTTATTAAGTCAACTTGTTAACATATCACATAAATTTGGATGTGCTCTAAAGTATCAATTTTATCCCGCTGAAACAGTTTTTCAAGGTCAAATAAAAGGGCGATAAAGGGACAGGTCAAAAGTGGCATGTTTAAAATTATTTTTTTTTATTTTTTTCATCTAAGCTTTAAAAAGAATAGTCCAGACTATGTTTTTTTAAACCCTTTTTCAAATAGGTCTTTACTCAGGGCATTTTGTCACAGGGAATATGACCAAATTAGGGGTCGTAGTCAATTTTTAGCCCATCTTTTTTTTGAAGATTTTGGGAAGTACTTAACGTAGAAATCCAAAATAAACCAAAGGGGGCACAATAAAAAATTTTTAAACAAAAAATTCACCCCCAAAATTTTAACCCCCAATATCCCTTTTAAATATGAAGAAATCCCCAATTTTCCCCTTGCCCGAAAGTTAACCTAATTTACCCCATTTGGTAAAATTTCAAGTTTCTATCACCAAACACCAATTTTTCTTATAAACCCCTTCAACCGCAGGGTAGGCAACATGCAAAACGGGTGCTGCACGGGATATCACGATGGCCCCAAAGGGAAAAATAGTAGGGTATGGCCCCCTGAAACGTGCCCCAAGGCCTTTTTGGGTATAAAAAAATCCCAAGGTCAGTCTTTTAACATCCGGACAAAATAGCATTTCCAAAGGTTTGTTTGTGGTCCCGGTAGCTTAAATTTGGTAGAGCTGGGGCATTTAACCCGGGGGGTTCTGGGTTCGAACCCCAGGGGGGAAAAATTTTTTTAAAACGCTATCAATCAAAACTTTTCCCTTTAAAGCGGGCTATTTTAAAAACCATATATTCATATCCCCAAAATCATGGGGGGTGAGAGTGATGAATTATCCATGCAATCTTCGTTTTGACAGCTACATTGCGTCTTCTGTTGGATTTTTTGTCATGTAATCAACAGTCACAAAAAATAGCAGTTTCCCAAAGGTTTGTTCTTTTGGGCCCCGGGAGCTTAATGGTAGAGCTATGGACGTTAAACGGAGGTTCTGGGGGCGAACCCCAGCGGGGCAACTTTTTTTACAACTGCTATCAATCAATAAAATATGTCCTTTTAAACGGGTTTGCTTAAAAACCATATTTCATATACCCCCCTCTGGGAATGGGTGTGATTGAATTTTTCCATGCAATCTTCAGATTTGACAGCTACATTGCAGCTTCTGTTGGGTTTATGTATGAATTTAAAAGTCCCAAAAAAATAGTAACCTTAGGGGCTAGGAAGCGCCCTCCCCCCCCCCCCGAACAATTTTTACTGTAGCGTTTTTTTTCAGAAAAAAAACACGATTAATAATCCACCTGTTTGCCCTTGGCAGCTGGGGCGTTTGACCTCCAGGGGTGTCCCCAAAATCAAAAGTTTTCGAAAATTTTACCCGCTATAACGGTCAAAATTTTTTAAAAATTCCAAAAAATTTTTTTAATTTTCATTAAACACATTTTTTTGTTTTTTAAAACAAAAGCGATTTCACTTTTTGTAAAGGGGTGCCCAAAATTAATAATAATCGATTTTACTGTTTTATACACTTTAACATTAAAGATTGGACATATAATCCGCATTAAAGCTTTATTTTATATATAAAATGAAAGAACCACTGTATTTAAAAAATAAATTATGCAAAAACAATTCAAGGTCTGTCCAAAATGCTGGGTTTTATATTATTGCTAATATATAACATTTTTTTTACAAGTGGTAAAAATGTGTTCATGTTATTAAAATCAGTAAACCTGTCTAAGAATACGTATTGTATGTGGGCCTAGCAAAGAATTATAATTTTTATCAGGGTTGTCCCAAAATTTTGAATTCAAATTACAGCAATTTGAGAGAAATATCAATAAAAATAGGGCAAAATGAATGTATTAGTTGGCCAGTCATCACCGAATTTATATTCTAACCTAAACAATATAATGATGTGCTGTTTTAATACAGGGTTGTCCAAATAGTGTGTTGTGTTCTTGTAAAGAATTGTTTGAATAAGGTCAAACTCGATCATAATATACCGTCAGGTGCAAAGGAAGCGACCCTCCGGGGCCCACCAAACTAATTTTCACTATAGCAGTTTTGTTCAGAAAAAAATCACGATTAATAATCCACCTATTTGCCATTTGGCAGCTGGGGCGTTTGACCTGCAGGGGTATTCAAAGTCGCTTAATGTTGTTTTTAATATTGCCGTAGTTCTCTTCGCTCTTGTAAAATTTTCAATATCTTTCAAAATACAATCACTAATATTATTCCCACATTTCTTCCCTGCCCCGAACCTGTATCTACAAAAATTTGTTTTCTCATATGTGAGAAAACACACAGCCAAAGTATAAAAGAATGGAATGTATTGAATCTTTATGTATGGAATCAATGTGTATGTACTTCTGACACTAATAATCATACTAATGGTCCTTCAGAAGTGCTTATACCGACTATATTGAATTACACATGTACATATACAGACATACATACAGATATGTACAGTTATTACGGACTCACTGTATAGTAATAATAATTGTACACCCAATGTTTGTGATATTCAACTATTATCTTTAATTTAGAACAGCTAATCTCTTTCTCATCTCATGAACATACATCAAACATATACACCCTACAGACTTGGCAGGATATTAGTATCACCCTTCACAGCTACTATAACCCAAGGAGTTTGTGATGAAGGTGAAGCCATAAATACTGATTAGAGCTGCACGTAAGCCTATAGCTCGATGCTATTATCTTAATTTTTACTGTTTGTATTTTGTTGTACAAATTTGAAAGAAATAATTTTAGGTATAGAGAAAGTTTTTCCATTGGCCGAGTTGTGATACTAATTAGCTATACACAATGCACAATAGGGCTTATAGGCAGCATATACAGCAGTCATAGCCAAACTGTGTGCATTATCTGGAACAAAAGTGGACTAGGTAGAACTGTATTCGTATCTACAATTTGACACCACTAGTGCGTTTTGTATATCTAAATTATGGCAATGAGGGGACTTCTTCTCGGTGATTAATCAAGATGTTCAATCTTGTTCGTTATTACGAGAATTGTATTGGCATTTCCTAATGACAATGATGCATATCAGCGACCATAAGTAAATCAAGGTGTCTAGATGTATCGACTTCACCCATCCCTTGATTTACTTCTGTTCGAGGGTGTACGTGATCAAGAGGATAAGAACGAGCTACTTACTTTTCATATAAACCATTGCAAACTCTCCGAATATGGTTCTTTCTGACGTATAGTAGGCCTACAGACTTTCTGCACCCATCTATATTGACTAGTTTTCCTGTGCATACTATAAACAGGGTTGAATGTGAAATAAATGTATATAATTCTTAAACAATTTATGCGTCCCTATTAGCTTTAAAAGTATACTCAAATGTACATCTGGAAAGAAAGCCACAAGCTGCATATTCTTACTGGAGATTTTGGACAACCTTGTGAATAATAACAGAAAATAGTAAAATGCACAATGAAATTATAGAAAAACATTTTCACCGTGCAACGGCGTGCATGCGGTTTGGAGTTCAAACATTTAAATAAGTATGAATAATTATTGTTGATCAACTTGCAACACACGAAATATTCAATCATTTAGTATTGTAACTTCCTACACGATACTCCTAAAATAAAGACGTCCCAGTTACCAAATGACAAATATGCATTCGTGGAAAAAGCTTATAGTTTCAGCTATAAGAGCATAGCCCTTTTTTTTAGTTCGAGGGGATAATTTACATATAGATGTAAGAAGGCTGCTATATGTTGCATAACATCATATATCTTTTTGGACAAACCCTGTATATACCATAATCAAATCCGTAATTGTTGTTTAGGGTTGTACATCGTGCACAATGTTAGGTTGTGCAAACAAATAATGAAATGCAGATAAACTTTACCTAGGAAAAATATATGAACATATGTTTGCATATGAGACATTGGACACCCCTATCGTCTAAACGCCCCAGATGTTAACTGACAAACATGCATGCATGAGAAGAACATAGTTTCAGCTGTGAGAAAACACACACTGTTATAAGTTCGAGGGGGTTATACACGACAGATGAAAGAATGGCCGCCACAAGTTTCATACTATTTTGTGACTTTTGGAAAACCCTGTGTATACATATAGCAAATCAGTAGGTGTATTATGTTTTGATATCATGTATGATGTTGGGTCTTGCAATCAAATTATAAAATGAAGATTAATTTGCATTAGAAAAAATATTTTAACATATATTTGCATATGTGACTTTGGACCCCCCTACCGTCTAAACGCCCCAGCTCCCATTGGCAAACAGGCAGAAAGGGAAAGATCGATTAATTTCCTTTAAGAAAACATACGGTCTATAGCAGTTTCCTAAAGGTTTGTTTCTGGTCCGGTAGCTTAATTGGTAGAGCTATGGCACGTTAAGCCGGGGGTTCTGGTTCGAACCCCGTCGGGGCAAACTTTTTCGACAACTGCTATCAATCAAAAAACTATGTCCTTAAAGGGGGCTTATGTTAAAAACCATATATTCATTATTATTATTATTATTATTATTATTATTATTATTATTATTATTATTATTATTATTTTATTGGATGTATTTCATACAAACTCGGTTAAAACCGGAGCTAACATGTTGTAGGGAAACTTACGTCAAGTACTTCCATGTTACCTATTACATACATTATTACTTTTGTCTTAACTCTAACTAAAATAAGTCATTTATAAATTGTAATATTGTTTGTAGATGATGTTTTCTTTGGCTGTGTACGGTCGTGGCCGATTTCTCGTCCCCCATCCTAGCATTTGCTCTTCGGACTATGGGAAACCACGAAAACCATGTCAGGATGGAAGCTGTCTTGAAATCTCGTAGTATCATTTTTAGTTTAGAAATTTACGAACTATTCTACACGTGTTGAGTTTACTGCCTTTTGAGTCTTATTATTATTATTAATAATTGTTGCTGCTATAGATCTGAATGGATGGAACAGTACTTCAACGAATCTGCTGCCATTGAACTGACCATGCAAACAAACAATATTTATAATGTCATTATGCAACGTAGTTAGCCTATAAGCGAGGGTTTATTTCTCAATTGAAATGATCGGAAAACACGCCCGTGGGTGTATTTGTTCATTTTATATTTGAGGATTGTTTAAAAAATGAACACTATTTTGCCCTACCTACGCGAGTGTTTGGACCGACCAATGAAATTGAGATATAATTATATATTATTGGATGAGCGTAGCGAGCGAAGCGAAGATTCCATTTCACTACACTGGAGAAAAAAATCCGGAATGTTTTTTTTTTTTTTGTGGGGTTTTTGTTAACCGATTCCGGCTAAACCGATACTCCAATTGCAATAAATTTTATGGAGGCCTTCGAAAACTCTGGATTAGAACTGCCACCTGTGGGCGCGATCGAAACTTATTTCTTATGAAAATTGCAATTTTACGATTTTTTTTTTTTTTTTATTTTTTGTTTTTGTTTGTATTTTTGTTGTTGTTAACACGATTCCGGCTAAATCAATCTCCAATTTAAATGAAATTTTCTGGAGACCTTTGAAATCACTGAACTTAGAACTGCACGGTTAAAAAAAACTGACCAAAACATTATTTCTCATGAAAATTGCAATTTCACGATTTTTTTCGATTTTCTTGTTTTTTCTGTTTGTATTTTTGTGTGTTTGTTAACACGATTCCGGCTTAACCGATACTTAATTGTGATGAAATTTTCTGGAGGCCTTCAAACTCTCTCGACTTAGAACTGCCACCTTTTTGGGCGCGATCGAAAATTTATTTTTCATCAAAATCGCAATTTTCCGATTTTTTTCGTTTTTATTTTTTGTTTTTGTTTGTATTTTTGTGGTTTGTTAACAGGATTCCGGCTAAATCAATACTCCAATTCAATGAAATTTTCTGGAGACCTTTGAAATCACTGAATTTGAACTGCACGGTTAAAAAAACTGACCAAAAAATTATTTCTCATGAAAATTGCAATTTTACGATTTTTTTCGATTTTCTTTTTTTTCTGTTTGTATTTTTTTGTGTTTGTTAACACGATTCCGGCTTAACCGATACTTTAATTGTGATGAAAATTTTTTGGGGGCCTTTAAAATCTCTTGACTTAAGAACTGCCACCTTTTTGGGCGCGATCGAAAAATTTATTTTCAAAAAATCTCAATTTTACGATTTTTTCGTTTTATTTTTTGTTTTTGTTTGTATTTTGTGGTTTGTTAACACGATTCCGGCTAAACCGATACTCCAATTGCGATAAAATTTTATGGAGGCCTTCGAAATCTCTGAACTTAAACCTGCCACGTTTTTGGGTACAATCGAAGAAATATTTCTCATGAATATTGTACTTTTACGATCTTTTAAAATTTTTAGTGCGATATTTTCGTGACATTCGGGCCGATTCTGACCAGACGGGTGGGGCTACAACGTTCATATTTTTCTAACATTAAAAATTATGGTGATGTATTGCTTTCTGAAAGAAATTTTTGAAAAAGTTAGCTAGAATCTATGGAATAAAGGTTTTAAGATGAGTTTTTTTAGGTTTATAAAAACAATTAACAAGTAACAATCGAAACTTGACAACAATCACCTACAATTTTATTTAAGAAGCACTTGCAAAGGAAAAGGGGTCCTACCCCAACTAAAAACTGACAAAAACGCTCATCCATCAACGCGTGGGACTAAAGCGTTTTTCTAGTGTAGAAATTTTGCATTCTATTGTCGCAGTGTGCGAGATTGACTTTGTATTGACAACAGTTTGGACTGGAAATCTTATACATTCTAATTAGCTAAAAGACTGCTAGTACAGGGCCGTTGTGATATGACCCACGCATTCAAAAAACACAGCAGGACCGGTTGGGGTTTATTAAGGTTGGTCTCCTGAACATCCCCAACAGAATCCCAAAAAATCCGGTTGGCGGTTATCCGCCATTTTGAAAAACAATTTAAATTTTTTTTAGTTTTGTCGAAGAATGAAAAATTAGCTATATTGAGTAAAGTATTGGACCGAAATAGCTCAAATTTGTTTTAAATCATTTTCAAAGAAACGATTAAAAAGCATTTTTTTGCCTTGCTTTGATTATCTGGCGACCTAGGGCCCCCATGATGGAAACTTTTACCCCTTTTTCTTTCAATTATTGGAATAGTTTTCGCATATTTATCAAAATAAAGTAGAAACTAACGATCCGATGAAAATTTGTTTCAAATAAAAGTTGAAGAGCATGAAAAAACACACCTATTATATATTCTGGACTGTCTCGTAGATAACAATGGCCGAACGCTACATGACAACAATAAAATTGTGCGGTGAGCAGTGTCCAGATTTTTTGCTCGATGCTCTATCACTAGCGCAGTCCCGGGCCATAAGTCTCGTATGAATTTCGACCATCTATAGTTTTTCTCTTCTGATCCTGTTAGGGTATATCTTAAGGAAAAAAAAATCTTGGGAAAACCTCTAGCATCCGGCCTAATTTTTTTTTACGACCGCCATCTTCTTTTGGGCATACGAGAAGTACACGCCTTGGTTTTCATACATTTTACTACTTTTGACAACATGTTTTTTATAAATCTGACTTTATTTTTGGATTCTCCAACAAATTTCTAATTAAATGATATGAATTTGCCATTTAGTCATCCTGGAAAACATTGTGGTATTATTTATAGGGAAATACTATCATTATTATCCTGCATAAAGGTGTTCTATCATCGTCAAATTGTGCGTTTCATGATAGACATATAAAATATGGCTCACAGTATACAAAAATGTAATTGGATAATTAATTGTCTATATAGGGCAACTCATTATTTGCCCCCCGACCCCAATGACAGTCTTTTACAAGGTGGCCACAAAAACATATTCTTGAAAACTTATGACAGAATGTTGAAATTTGGTATACACACTATGAACATGTCATTGAAAAATGACTGTTAAACGGGGCCATTCAAACTAACTAAGACAATGCACCAATGGTGGCCTTTTAGAAGATGGCTGACACCCCACATTATTATGAACCACGTAAATTTTATGGTAGAATCTTGTTATTTTGGGTTTACACACCCCAGGGCACTCTATTGAAAAATTCATATTTATGTTTTTATATCAATATTTTTTAGAAACAATGGGTACGGATCCGCTATCGCGTATCTAGATTAGTTTGCTATGGCATTAAAAACTACCAATAATACTGCATATAATAATACACTTGTTTTTCTTTACACTGTAGGCAATTATTGACAAGTTTCTATTGAATTACACTTTATTGTTTGAATGTGTATGCATTTTAAATGCCCCCAAAGCATCAAACTATGTTTGATAATCCGCGAGAAATCGACTTAAACACAAAGTACTGTGTTCGATGTTCATGAAAGCTTCCATAAGTATTTTTAAAAAATCAGGTCTGCAAAATTTAAAATTTTTGCATACCCCCGGGAATTACGGTTTTTCCATTGTTGGCATTATAAATTTTCTCAAAAATGCCATATTTGACTGTCCATTTTTTAAGCACTAAATTGCATTTGAGGAAAAATTATTTTTACGTACATTGAAATTACTTGAATAATGATTCGATTACAACCAAAGTTGTAATCCAATAGGGCCCTGAAAATTCCTAATATCCACAACATCTAAGTGAATGATGTCCCAAAAGAGTGTAAAAAAGCAAAAAAAGAGTATTCATATTGGGGATATTGGGAAATTTAAATCAGCCATATTAGATTAAAATTTTGGGTTGAAATAGGATCGTTATTTAAATCATTTCAATGTGCGTAGAAAGAATTTTTCCTCAAATGCAATTTAGTGTTTAACAATGGACAGTCAAATATGGCATTTTTGAAAAATACCAACAATGGAAAAACCATAATTCCGGGGTAAATGCAAAATCTAATTTCGAGAACCTGATTTTTTATAATACTTATGGAAGCTTTCATGAACATCGTAAAACAGTACTTTTGTGTTCAAATCGATTTCTCGCAGATTTATCAAACATAGTTTGATGCGGGGCGCATTTAAATGCATAAACATTCAAACAATATAGTGTAATTATAGAAACTTGTCAATAATTGCCTACAGTGTATATGGAAAACAAGTGTATGAATTATAAGCAGTATTATTGGTAGTTTTTAATGCCATAGCAACTAATCTAGATACACGATAGCGGATCCATACCACATTGTTTCTAAAAAGTATTGATATAACTCAAAAATATGACATTTTAAAATAGAGTCCCCTATGTGTGTACCAAAAAAACAAGATTCTATCATAAAATTTACGTGGTTCATAATAATGTGTGTGTCGGCCATCTTCTAAAATGGCCGCCATTGGTGCCATTGTCTTAGTTAGTTTGACATGGCCCTGTTTAACAGTCATTTTTCAATGACCAAATTTCACCATTCTGTCATAAGGTTTCAAAATATTTTTTGTGGCCACCTTGTAAAATGACCGTCTTTGGGTTTGCGTGGGGCAATAATGAGATGCCCTATATAGTCAATTAATTACCCAAATGATTTTTCGTATACTGTGTGCCAAATTTTTTATGTCTATCATGAAACGCACAATTTGACAAAAATAAAACACCTTTATGCAGGACAAATAATAATATGTTTTTTCCCTATAAATAATCCCACAATGTTCCCAGGATGACCAAATTGGCAAATTCATATCATTTAATTAGAAATTTGTTGGAGAATCCAAATATAAAGTCAGATTTATTACAAAATTTGTAGAAAGTATGTAAAATGTATGAAAACCAAGTGCGTGTACTTCTCGTATGTCCAAAAGAAGATTGCGTCGTAAAAAAAAAACTTAGGTCCGGGATGCCAGAAGTTTACCCAAGATTTTTTTATCCTTAAGTATACCTTAACAGGATCAGAAGAGAAAATCTAGAGGTCGAAAAATTTATACGAGACTTATGGCCAGGGACTGCGCTAGTTTATAAGAGCATGGAGTAATCATCTACACTGCTACCGCACAATTGTATTGCTTGTCATGTAGCGTTCGGCCATTTTTATCTACGAAGACAGTCTAGAATATGAAATGGATGTGTTTTTAATGCTCTACAACTTTTTTGAAACAATTTTCATCGGATTGTTAGTTTTCTATTTTATTTTAATAAATAAAGTAAAAACAAATTTTGATATTTTTTTAAAAGAAAGTAATAATTTGAATCAAGTCATCAAGTCGCCAGTGAATCAAACAGGGCGCGCCAACGCGTAATTGTCAAACAAAACAATTCTTATCCCAAAAATTTTAAAACAATTTTGAGCTTTTTCGGGGCCAATACTTTTACTCAATATCGCTAATTTTCCATTCTTCGACAAACAAAAAATCTGAAAATTGATTTTCAAATGGCGGATAACCCCCAACCGGATTTTTTGAAATTCTGTTGGGGATGTTCAGGAGACCTTCCTGAACACTTCCAAATGGTCCCTGCTTGTTTTTTTGAATGCGTGGGTTAAGGGCCCAAAATGAGCTAATTGCACTGTACTATGAGTGGAGCTTGGTGTGCAATTAAGGCTACACCCCACTTTGTGTTTACCATGCCTATTTTTAATCGCTTATAACGGCGATAATACGGCATAACACTATTTGGTTCTTTTTCCACTTGCAAATTTTTGGATGAGCGTAGCGAGCGAAGCGAAGATTCCATTTCACTACACTGGAGATAAAAATCCGGCAAGTTTTTTTTCCTTTCTTTCTTTCTTTCTTTTTTTTGTATTTTTGTGTTTTTGTTAACACGATTCCGGCTGAATCGATACTCCGATTGCGATGAAATTTTATGGAGCCTTCGAAATTTCTGAGCTTTGAAGTGCCACGTTTTTGGGCGCAATCGGGAAATTTTTTCTCATAACGCAATTTTACGATTTTTTTTCGATTAAAAAAAAATTATAACACCAACATGCTTTTTTCCGATTGTAATGATTTTTTCACAGAACCTTAATTTTATGAATTGAGATATTTGTGTGAAATTTGAGCGTAATCGAAAAAATTTTTTCTCATGAAAATCGAAATTTTACGTTCTTTCTTTCTTTTTTAAAACATTCTTTTTACTTATAACACCTACATGCTTTATCCTATTGTAATGATTTTTTCACAGAACCTTAATTTATAATTAATATATTCGTTTAAATTTGAGCGCAATCGAATAATTTTTTCCTTTTAAAAATTACGATTAATTTAATAAATTAAAATAATTTTTAATTTAATTTAATTTAATTAAAAAAAATCTTCGACTAAGTAATGATGTTTCACAGAACAACAGAAAACCGCGGTAACTCATGGCAGCTGAATGCACCAATTACGCTCATCCAACAACGCGGCGGGACTTTTTTCCTAGTTTTATGCATAACATATTTTCATGAGACAACAGCAGACGCTACGAAGTTTCCCAAAATACTATCACACCAGATATTTTCCCTTTAATTTCCAGCCAATTTCATGTATCCATTAACGTTGAAATTGAGTTGCTTCATTACTGTCTCCCCCTTAGTGTCAAAAACAACAGCAATACCACCGTAACTGCTTTATGTAGATTCAAAATGTAAAATTATTATCGCGTCCTCCTCTAATCCATTAGCTCGGTAAGGAGGGGAGGGGTGGGGGGGGGGGGGGGGGTATTAGATTGATTCTGTACAGTGAACAAACAATTTTAACCGAAACTAGGATTATAATAGTTAATGGGTTGTGATCCGAAGGCAAACCCGTTTACCCTTTACAAAGCCACCTACCTAAATAAGCTCGAGCTAAATAACAATACATTCAAAAAGTAAATTTTTCACAAAATTGAATATACTCATGTTTTTTTTGTCTCCAAAAATATCACATTTTAAAAAACACTGTTCAATAAAACATCATAAAGACTACATTAAGCTCCCCCGTCGGGTACGGGCAAAATGGTGTTTATGGTTTATATAGCTAATATTTTTTTTCATGACCTTTTCGAACACATGGGATTGGGGAAATTCATGATTGAAATGAATTGATTAAATGTAAAAGACGTGCGGAGAGAGTGGCGCCCCCCCCCCCCACTCACCCCACTACAACTGGCGGTTTAGTTGTCGAAAACTTCAGAACCCCCGGTTTTATATCATCGTTGCTCGAAATCTAATAATTACTGAGTAAGTGTATATGTGGATGAGTTGTCGAGTAGCAATATCAAGCTGTGTTATAGTCTACCCTCCTGGCTTCCATTCTGCCCCTAATTGTATTCCGCCCGCCAAAATAATCAAAAACATAATATGATATAACAATAGATAGAAGCATTTTTTTAGAGGGTATGAATTTAAATATCTTGGAGTTTTTTCTAGATTTTAATTTTTAAATTTTAAAAAACAATATGAATATAATGTGTGTTATAAAGTATCAACAGCAATTTGAATGATGTTCTATGATGAAGAGGTTTGAAACTGAGAGAATGTTGAGGTTACTTGCTGATCTTATATTCACTCTGTTATTGATTATTGCTTAGTGGTTTGGGCAGTAAGACCTTCTACTGAGTATGTTGTACTCCAGAAGAGAATTGACCATTGTTTTGATTCATTTACTTTGATCCCAAGATTTGCAGTCTGATTGTTTCACGATTGTAGGAAAGGATGATATTAGCGTGCCTGGTAAAAAACATACAAGTATTGAGAGGTATGTATTTAGGTATTCTACCAATATTTTTCAAATTTGAGCGTGATAGAAATTCTATTTTAATGTTATATTGCAAGTTCCTAGATTAAGTTCTGAAGCATTTAGAAAGTCATTTTTGTACAGAGGCGTATCCTTTTTGGAATTTAATTTCTTATGATATTATTAGAAGCCAGTTTACTGAACTAGGAAATGTACATTTAAAAATAAAATTTAAGCAATGATAATGAATCAAAGTGGAATTGATTTTTACTATTTATTTGTGGGTCATTGTCTGTGTGTTTTTGTGTAATGTAATTTGTATTCACCTTTAAGTTCTTTTTTTGATATTGCTATTCTCTTTGTTTGTTTTATTATTGCTTTGATTACGATATAATCAATGTACTTTCAATGATATTGTTTTTGCCTAGATTGTCTGGTTGCCGCCCACTGTGGTGGAGCTTGCAAAATTGCGTTGG
>JAMZAV010009406.1:0-25865 GCA_024449915.1 Sweltsa coloradensis | reverse complement strand
TGAATTTAGTTTAGTGTTGTTCTCCATGTCTTCATAATAATAATAATAATAATAATATAATAATAATAATAATAATAATAATAATAATAATAATAATAATAATAATAATAATAATAATAATAATAATAATAATAATAATAATAATAATAATAATAATAGTAGCGGTAGCGGTAGCGGTGGTAGTCGTAGTAGTTTTTTTTAAAGTTAGTTTATTTTTTGCAAAACTAACAATATATACCCCAAAAATCTACATAGTTACTTGTCTGTGGGGTAAAAATATATGCATCCAAAATACTTGTCTTGACTCTGGCGTATTCATATTACAATTTTATCAACACAGTAAATTCGTAAATTCGTATTTAGAGTCTACCCACTCAGTCATATAACTGATTTTCAGTGGGGAACATTAAACCAAAGTACATATTACAGTTTATGTAGTAGAAACCTTTTTTTAATTTTAGCAATTTTTAATTTCGTATATCAACTCAATATGTACATCACAATTCGCCACAATATCAAATAAGTTACATCAGAATTTATTACAACATCCAATAAATCACTATACAATTAAATACGTCACAAAATATATTTATCTGATGCTTTGATCATAGCCTTATTAAGTTCAAACAATTAGTACAATTTTTCGATAAGGGATGACGTAGTCATTATTATATATATATACGTTGTGCAAAAAACATCTAGGCAATGTCCGTCAAACGACTCAGTTTCTACAGAGTAGGAATTTATAAGAGCTCTTTTTTTGTTGTTGATGGTTGTCATTCGGTTCTATTGGAACTTATATTGGATGGATATATTGAAAATTGAGTCTTCTGTTGAGTTCGTAAAATAAAATGAGGGCATTCAGAAGTTAGTTGTACCAAGGGTAAGATCATTGTATTTTGACGTTCCGTCGTTTAACTATGCAGCAAAAATATATTCATACTACGGATATTGAGAATACAGTTTTGATTACGAATGAAAAAATGACCATAGATTAGACAACACAAAATATTAGTTAAGTTAGCTCATTTGATTTCAGTACAGTTCATAACACTGTTATCAATAAACATAAAAGCGTATAATTTCGAAACTTCTAGTAGTCTTTATCAAACTTTTACAAAAACAAACATGATTCAGTTCGTTTTTATTTATTTTATTTACTTATTTAATGTATATCATATTCAGTTAAAACTGATTTACAAAGGAAGACAACTAAATAAATCTAATTACATAAGTGCACAATTAAATTTTGAAATAGTTACATTACAACAACAATGAATTAATAACACATTAATATGGCTGCACGTGTGTGTTGTGTGTAGGTACCAATTATTAACAAATAAACAGGTTAAACTTTTAACACGAAACATTACATGTTGGACTCTGATCTATCCTTTCAAAACAAAATATAGACTACAGAATTATAAAGACGTTAACTCATTTGCGACAGGATGATTTCTCGAATCACTATTTATTAAGATTGTTATAGGTTAGGTTATATTTGATACATTTTGTATACATTACTCGTTCAGCGTCAGCCGTCAGGTATGTGAGCTTATAACACCAGGTATAAAATTTCACCTTTGTTATTAAATGGCGACGATTGCCAAAGTAGACCTACCTTTGTAACAATTTTAAAAACAATTTATCACACGTATTAAAGTCGTTCAGAAAATAACAATACTAGTATAGCTAGCCTATTATACGAACTTTACAAGGAATGAACCTTCAAACGAATCTTACAAGCAGTGTTGTGACTAGGTAATTTATTTTTTATCTAGATAAAGATAATCCTTCAAAAATTTATCTAGATTAGATAAAAGATAAAATGTGAAAACATTATCTAGATGATTTTGCTTAGATAAAAGATAGTAATTATCGTAGAAATGGCTAATTTTTTTGACGCCATTTTCAAATATGCTGATTCTATGAAAAACATAGTGCAGTATACTAGAAGAAATAATTTTTATTTTAAAGTGATTCATTATAATACTTTTTCTAAAGTATTGCTACCAAACTATTTAATCTAAAAAAGATTTATCTGAAAGCTTTAAACGCTTAGATAAGATAACTTTATTTTATTTAAATAAACGACAAAGCTAACAACCAAAAACTTATCTATATAAGATAATTGATACCATATTTTATCTAGATAACTTTATCTAGATAAGTCACAACACTGCTTACAAGTGCACAGACGAGTGGATTACCAAAAAATGAATGTTGACGTGAATTGGACGCATATTACAATATTCAAAGCTAAGTTTATAAAGTTCATCGTACCAAAGGTTTAGTGCTCTCCAACCACTAAGGTCTTCCATAGAAAAGTGTTGTTAGTTTACCAGTACAGTACGCGTGCATAACTTCTACTACGGCTTTGACTAAATAATCTTCAATGTTCCAAGTTTCAGAACTGAGAATGTATTACGCGCATCAGCCCTTAAGGCGCTGTGTTAGCAATATGTTGTTGTTTTTGCCACTCATGTGCAGTAACTTAGGGGCTGCCTACAACCGTGTATAGGCTAAAATCGCGAGCAGGTGTATAATTCTGGTGAACTACAGTATGTCAAAGCATAATAGGTTTCGGAACGGATGCTCTTCAAATATGATTTTCTACCGGACCACGGAGGATATTTTCAGGACGTGTTGCCTGTGCAATTGTTCGAGATAATTTACCGTACAGAAATCTCCATTAATTCCGTAAAGTATATCAAGTCGATAAGAGAACTCCTTCTTTCTCGTCTCTGGAGTATCCGAACTCGTAGCAGGCGTAGAATATTCTCTTTGTCATCGGGAGGCTGTCTGCATGCAGATTAGGACGAGAGTTCCTGGCCGCAGCCACGCGCTCGCTCCTGTCAACCGAGACGTCTACAATCCACAAGGTTTTGTTAAGTATTTATCAACGCGAGCGCGGATAGGCAACCCTTGTGACACCTCACCTCACCGCACTGAACGATCTACGCTGACATATTCCAGGAACTGAAAGTTTTAATTTGTAATGCTCTAGTGTTACCTAATTTCGTAACTTTGATGCTTTTAGAGAATTTATAATGAATACAATGGCTCACTCTTCAGCTTACCGATGTTACTAGAATTAGAACGCGGAACTAGCTAAAACAGAGAACGTTCTAGGATACCACGACTTCATTCATGAGGCTATGAGTGTGACGTGGGCAGAAGCAAATCAATTGTAGAATAGAAAACATGTTTACATGTTCACCTTACTCTCTATTCTATATGCCACAACTATCGATAAGTTTAAGATTAAGGCCGCGTCAACCGTTTGGTCATAACGCGCCTCTCTATAGCCTAGGGAGGGGATATGGGGAGGACAATCCCATGCTGGTCAGAACCAGCCACGGCTAGGGGGAGGAATAGGGGTTCTCACATCATGGTCATTGTCATAATTTGTGCTGTCATGGTCGTTGTTGTCGTCGGGGAGGTTGTCAAAGGAAGGGGGTGAGGTCCCCGCCGACGACTGCCAGAGCTCGTCTCTAGTTTCAGGGAGTAATATACCCCCCTACTTACTAGCTGATGTTTGCGAGATTTACTTTATCTCTTTCCTCGCCTTTTACGATTAGCAGAGCCATGCTCTGGGCCAAATTCTACCCTGGGCCCAGACGGAGGGGGGGGAGACTTTCGACAAGTAATTCTGATACGGGTATTTGTGGTGAACAGGAAAGTCAATTTTTGTTTTTTTGTTTTGGCCAAAGGCCTCCCCATTGGCGGAAAACAAAATGCAAAACTTCGAGAATCTTTTTACTAGGATATGTTGTACAGGACTTGCGAGTTACAATACAAACTTCGGCCCAGTGTTCTTAGGTAAAAAATAATTGTCAACTTTTTTAAACCCTTACAAGCGGTGAATTGGACTTTTAGGGGATATTTTGCTCTTACATTAACTATCTGGTAATAATCATGAGCAGTTTTATCGTATAACGAGATTTCCCTATGTGCACAGGAGTTATTAGAGCAAGGAAGGTTCCCGTCTTCCACATGATTTTCTTTTTTCCCTCGAGGTCGGCTAGGTTGCACCTTCACTGCATATTATACCATGTGTTTACAATGTAAAAGTCCTTTCTAGTGAATTTTCCCAAATTACTGAACTAAGAAAGTTTTTTTGCAAACCAAATTAATGATAACAACTTACCAGACAATATATCACGTGAATGGTATTTTATGCGGTGGAACAAGGGGCTTAAATATTTCCGCAGGGTACACACGAAATATGCCTACTTCGGCAAGAAATTGTCTTAAATGAGGGTTCAACTTGATGGTCCAGTTGAGTCCGAGCAAGGTCTAATTCGTTGACAACTGAATTTTTTGTTTTGACATCTCTCAAGCGATTTAGATTTCTTTGGACTGCGCTGGTTTGTACTTATACTACTGAGCACTGAGAGAGACTGTGATCACGGGTCAACTGCGCCTACTATGAATCGAGCGGCAGGAATTCATAACCCGACACGTTTAATGAACGAGCTTCGTTAGATGAAACTTTTGCAAAGAGGAATGAAGAAACAGTGTTGCTTTCCTCTGAAAATAAAGGAACCAAAAGAGGATTGCCATTCCATTGAACAAAATAATAAAAACGTCTATAGCAGGATGAAAGGGATAATAAATCATGCTTGAATCCGATTAAAGATCGTCAGTTTGTTGAAAATAAATGGAGTAAAAGCATTCAAATGTTTATTCTTTTTTCTTTTTTTCGCACTGTCCATACCACTGATTGCTATATTTCCTATTAAAAATATCGATCTTTGGTTGGTTATCGCTCACTCGTCGATTGCGTCGGGGCCTGCAGGGTTGGCTTGGTCGCTTTGATTTAAAGTCCCCCACTGAAAATCAGTTATATAACTGAGTGGGTAGACTCTAAATAAAATTTGTTTATTATTTATTTATTATTCATTAAGCAATAGTATGTAACTGCACCAAATTTTAATATACATACGATATTTTACTGGATATTTTATTTTCAAGTTGCCAAGCTTGGGAGAAAATATATGTAAAAACTTGTAAATTCAATCATAAAACTTTAAAATATTACCATCAAATTGCTTTATTACCTGAAAACATAGTATTGCCAATACAACTGTGTTGTTTTTCCTTGGAATTTATATTGTTTTTTGTTTTTTTAAAATAAACTATTACAATTTCAGTTTGGGAACACCATAGGAGGATGCAAACTATCAAGGTACACAATTATTTGTTGTTCAATCATTGTAATAAATATCAGCTCTAGTAAATATTTTGGTATATAACAATCAATAACCGATTAAATCTCTGATTATTTAATCTCACTCGCTTTACGATGAAAACATTGGCCACATTTCCTTACCGTGCAAAGTTCGCCCTAGCTCCTGGAATTAGAGATACCACCTTCCTCTTGAAAGCCCGAAGGCTAAACTTTCATCCGAGATGTGTATTGTGCGAGCAATAAAACTTTTAATTGCATGGAGTTCGCAGAAGAAACTTTTCTGTACGCATATATAGGCCGCGGGCGATGAATGTTTACCCCTACTACTTACTGCCAGTCACATCTTATTTGACTGCATTGGATTTTGAACATTTTTAGGCCGAGTCGAAGTTTTGAAATACAATTAGGTGTAAGGAAATTACTTTCTTTTGTGTGCGTGTATAATCTAGCACGCGGAGAGATTGTTATAACTACGGGTGTGTGAATTATCGAAATTCGAATAATATTCGCGAATATTGTCAACTACTATTCGAATCTCGAATCGGACCCGGCACCTCCACCATGGAGGTGTAATCTGGCTACGGCTAAGGACTTTTGCAGCATTTCGTACTTTCAATTCGAAGTCAGGGGACACAGTTTAGGAACACTATTACGCGTATCTTTTGAAAATTGATAAAAACAAAGTTTAAACATTTCTGCATGCGATTGTGGTACACTCCCGTTTTTCGCCGTTCAATTAATGTGCGACCCACAATCGAATAAATATGGTAATCGTGATACTATTCTGTCAACAAAATATACGATATTCTTATTCGGTGTTCAAACTTTGAATCATGAACTATTCGACTCGAACCTTAAAATCACTATTTAGACAACCCTAGTTTTAAGATATTATCATGTCAATAAAGGAACGAATCTCTTCCATACTAATCACATCTCTGTACGTTCAAATGTGCGTGTGTCACGTCTCGCAAACACAACAATGATCTCTGATTGATAAATATATATTCAGTTTTACATTGGCCTTCATCAAGGATGACAAAGAATGTTTTTGGTGACCCTCTGGGCACATAATATGTAAAATTTTAAACACCCGTCACCCTGCAGAAGGGCAGCTAATGCTGTAGCAAACGCGGTGTAATGATGGTATGCTTTGCTCCTTATTTCCTCCCAACTCATATGCCCGTTCTTGTAAAGTGACATAAACATCGTCGTATATATTTCACGAAATGTGCAAGTGCAACTGAAGTTTGTAGTTTACATATTTGTAATAGATGTATCTGTGATCACTATTTAAACTCGTAAACGTATACTTAGCCTCAATCCATTACCTAATACATATTCAGCGTGCGTTATGAAGGTTCCTCTCGGGTTCAGTAAACGAGCAAGCAAGATATAGACCATTGGGAACTCACATGTGCAGGTTATTTAGCAACGGTCCATTAATGCGAAAGGGCAAATTAATGCGATGGTCACGTCAGTCCATAAATACAACACAGAACTAGGATAAAAGTCGTGGTGGGGGAGTGGGAGGGGTGACTCACGATTTTTTGGTTTCATTGATGTTGATCTTCCGCAATTAAAAGGAATGAATGAATGAGTTTTTTGGATAGCGTAGCGAGCGAAGCGAAGATTTTTTTTCACGACACTGGCGAAAAAAACCCGGAATTTTTTTTTTCCCCTTTTTAGGGCGGACTCTCGGGAGGGGCCCTTATAGGTTTGCAAAAGTTTATACATTATGTATGTGTGTACATTTGGAGCGGTCAGACCTATGCTTTATTTGAGGTAGAAGATATAACCAATAAAACAAAAATTTTACAATTATGATTCCAAAAGCAACAGCATCACCCCTTGAAATTTTAACTGTTTTGGGGGGGCGTAAGTGTTCCAAAAGCAAGTTTAGACCCTTTAAAATTTTAATTTTACACATTGCGATAGTTTATCATAAAAATCCTTTAAAATTTTTCGTTATCACAACGAAACTAAAACTCGCATCGTCGATAGTTTGGTAATAGAATACTACCAAATAAATTTTTGGCGTTTTATTGCGAACCCACGTTTTTACAAAAAATATTCAGTTTACAAAAATAAAAAATATTTGTGTATACGTTTTGCCAAACTTTACGATGTATTCCCAAAAATTTTTCCCAAAAATGCAGGGCGAATGCATTGTCATTCCAAACAGTTTGATAGTCCCAAAAAAACAGTTAGTTTCATTCAATAGTTTTCTCAGATGTCCAATAAAATTATGTTTTGTAGCACTTTTTTTATTTTGTAGGATTTTTTTTTATTTATATGAAGAAGTTGAAACATACGTTAACGCCCTTTTCTGGTGGTTTTTACTATTGAAAAGTTTGGTATGAAAATTTGAAATGAAATGGATCATAAAAAGGGCAAAATGTTGTTTAAAGATAATCGAAAATGTATCAAAATCTGTTGCCCCCAATATTTAAATAAGCATTTTTTGCTAGAAAATTTTGGGGTTAGCACAATGTTATTTAAAAAACTTTCTCCCTTTCACCCTTTTGACTAAAAATTGGGCATTACATAAAAATTCTCCTATGTTTGTTTTGGGACAAACGAATTTTAATAAAAAAATTTTGGAGCGGATTTTTGTTGTGGGGGGTGGCGTGTTGGCGATTCCATCGTATATCGGTTACGGTGGTTACGCAAGGCAATTTTGGCCTCGAGCAGCGCTGGGTGCATTCCCTAAGTGTGTTCTCCATCTGTTCATGTATCTCGCAGCAGTAAAGGGGGAAGGGGACGTTCTGGAAAAAAACTGACTGACCTATCTGGAGAAAATTTGAGATGCGTTTAGTTAAAAATAGCTAAAAAATGTTTTGGTTTGGGATGGGATTGGATTTTGCTTTACGTCTCATAATTATCAACTTGGTAATGAGCAAGGGGAGGGACGTGGGGGTGCGGGGGGGGACAAGGGGGGACACCCTGTGCTGGTCAAAACCCAGCCACAACATAGGGGGAGGGAGGGGTTCCCCACGTCGTGGCTTTCCCCGTCTGTTCACACCCGTCCATGTTGTCTTTGTCTCCCCGTGGGGAGGTAGTAAAAGGGAAGGGGTTCCCCCCGACGACAAAAAAGAATGATTTGAGTTAAATGTATAGTGTGAATTTTTTGAGTATAAATGTATAGTGTTGTTGTCTTGTTCTTAAACCAGTAAAATTTAAAATTTGAAATGTTTTGAATTACACTATAAGAAAGATGTAGGACTATGACATGTTAAATACGTGAAGTCATTTCATATCGCGTATCAGATGTTCAGATGACAAAAAGCATTCATTTTTTATTTTCTTTGGGTGAGTTTTAATAATTTGGGACCTTCACTAACGCGCGAAGCAATATCCTATTCCGAGGTTGCCACTTCGATCCCAGCTGCTATCCAAGAAAGGTTGTCCCCGTAGTTTTTCTTGGGTCGTGATCAAAAAAAATGATGGGTATGAGAGTCATCAAAGGGCCTTTTGGGCTTTTCCCCTCCTTTTAATAAAAACTTTACCAGGTTTCCACTTAAAAACAAAATTTAAATTTCCCAAACATTCTTTTAAGTCAGTCGACAAAATAGTAATTTAGGCCACTGAAAAAAATTTTGCAAATTTGGAAATACATTTATTCTAGCCCAAATTTTACAAATCATAATAAAGGACCCCCAAAGCGACTTTTTCCTTTTGACTCTCCCGAAAAAAATGGTCATGGTTTTTGTTTGTTTCGTTTTGTTTTTTTGTAGTTCACCGTAACGTTTGAACGGAGGCTTATCGAGTTTAAATTTGGGCATCCGCAAGCTTTGTTTCGATTGAAAGCATTTTTTTGAGGGAAAACGTTAAAAAGTTAAAAAGTTATATTTAATATTGGAAAATTGGCCCCCTGGACAGCGAACGGGCAAATTTTTTAACAAAAAATGTGCAAGGGGTTAGCAAGCACGTGCTCGTTATCAACGCTCCAATGACGTTTTAAAATTATAGCTTATAAACGTTCATGCAAAACATTACATACCTTTCTTTTTTGTAATTTAAATAGGATGTAAAAAATAAAAAAAAAAAAATACGCGAAGGGACTCCTAGTATACTTTTACTGAGAATTTTAAACTATACACTGGTTAAATAAAGTCAACCTTTGATTTATGTTTGGTTTATTATGTATGGAAAAATATTACCTGAAAAAATACAAACATACGTGATTTTTAAAATATATTTTGAGTTAAAGACGCTGTGAGTAGGCTACGTGCCAAGATTTGACCGATGGGGTGATTTCCTTTATGGTGTGTTACCAATTTTTCGTGATCACAATGTTTTCTTACAAAAATTCATACCTTTTCATTTGATTAAAAAATTTCATAAAATAATTACCGAATTTTTTTCTTTATGTATCTCATTATTTATATTTTTATTTCATCATTAATTATTAATCTAATCAAAAGGTTTGAGACATTTTAAATTTTTTGAACAGTCAGGGGGTTTGGCCCCATGGGCTAGCGTGGGAAATTTGTTTTCTTTTTGTTTCCTGAGTGGTTATCCACATGTTGGCGTTCGAGGGTTTCTCGAGTAAACATTTGGATACGACTTTTTTTTTTGGGGGGTCCCCGTGTAAAATACATTCTAAAAAAAAATGCCAGGATCTTGACCTATATTTTTCAGTGATAATTACTAACATATCTAAACATTCGACAACAATCCCCTGCGCTTACGCAAACACCATTGTGGGAACTCCCACCCTGTAAAAGCCGAATTTACGGCATCACACCGACACATTAGTGTGGGCTCGGGTTCTTTACAAAATTCCTTACACACACAACAGTGGTTCCCCGCCTTTATCTCGGGAACAGTACGCAAAAAGCAAAAAGCCTCCTGGGTTGCGATTCGATGTAGGTTACCGGCCCACAAGTATAAAAGAAAAATAATTTGGAGTCGGTTTTATAGTGATTGCAAGGCTGCGGGCTTCTTTCAGTTTTAAGTATAATTTGCCGGTGGGTTTTGCCGGTAGTGGTTTTGCGAGGTTTACCATTGGAATTGAAGAATGATTACTACAGGCCCTAAATTTCATATAAAGTCGAGATTTGGCAAAAATTTTGAAGGAACTTTATTATTTTTCTGTTTCGTGCGCTAAAAAGAAACCCAGGGGAAAAAGAAGACAAAGTAATTTTCACTAGAGATGAAATGGGTTTTTCAATGATCTCAAAACGTTTTTTAAAAAATGGGTTTAGTTTTAAGGCCTACTTTTAAAGGGGGGAGGTAGTGGGTGTATACATGACGGTTTGAAAAAAAGTTTTAAGTCAAACCCGCAAGAAAGTTTTGACTTAAAACCCATTCAACCTAGTTTCAAGCGTTTTAATAATGTTTTCAAACCCCAAAACGTTTTTTTAAAAGATTTTAAAAAACCAATGATATAAATGGTTTTTTTTCCAAAATTCAGGGGGGATTTTAAAAATTTCGTTTTATAACTTTTACTCCATAATATTAAGCCTGGTGATCTAGCATCCAATAAAATTAGCAATTTTTGTTGTTGCTTTCATTATGTCCCTTTTATGATATAAAACCAATTTTTTTCGCCCGTCCTTTTTTTTTATTGTACCGAATACACATGTTTACAACTGTTTAATGCGATATAATTCTAATTCATTCGATGTATGCTCCCAAATTTTTGTATGAGCTCTGGAGCGAAAATTCCGCAACGCTCTAAGGATATACTTGTTGACGGCGAAGTGTTTTTCCCCTAAGAAATCCTACGCTCGCACCGTTCACCACCAAAAGAAAGCTAAAACTTATAATTTTTTTTTTTGGAAACAAATTTCTAGATTGGCCTTTTTCGAACTTTTTAAATAATAAGGACAAAAAAATTTCACGCGATAACCAAGACTTTTGGGTTTCATTAACAATCCATATTTCTTCTAAGAGACAGCCTGCAGAGCCTAGAGTTGTTCTACAGTTTTTTTTTTTGTGATTACTTTTATTTGTTTTTCAAATTTTATTTCACAAAGTTTTTTTATGTAGAAAAAATTAATGTTTATTGTCGTTGAAGTTCCAAGTATTTTAAAGTATCCTTTGTAATTGTCGCGCCCCACAGTAAACGGCCCGGAGGCCCTTTTCAGAGAAAAATCTTTTAAACCCCAAAGGAGTATTAATAGTTTTATAAATAAATTCACATTATGTTTTTTTGGGTAATCGTATCGCTCGCTTAAAATTTTTTGTTTTTAAAAAGTTTTCCCTACAATTAAAAGTTCTTATATTTTCCGCACTGAATTTTGAGGGGTACATGTTTTTTTTTTTTTTTGTTAAAATTCATTTGAGAAAAAATTAAGTTTAATTACTCCGCTTTCTTTGGATAGTAATTTTTTTCCATAAAGAACAGCGGCGGAAAGTCCCGGGCGCGGGAAGGGCCTGCAAAGGTCGCCCCAGCGCCCTCTTGTTTTCTGTATTTTTTGGTTTGTTAACACGTTTCCCGGGCCCTAAACCGATACCCCAATTGCGATGAAATTTTTTGGAGGCCTTCTAAATCTCTTAACTTAGAACTGCCACTTTTTGAGCGCAATCGGAAAATTATTTCTCATAAAAAAATCCCCAATTTTACGATTTTTTTTCGATTTTTAAAAAATTTCTTCGACTTAAACACCTATATGTTTTTCGATTTAATGTTTTTTTCAAAAACCTTAATTTTTGAATTAAGATTTCGCTGAAATTTAGCGCACTCGAAAAATTATTTCTTATGAATATCGAAATTTTACGGTTTTTTCTTTCTTAAACAGTTCTTTGACTTTAACCCCTACATGCTTTATCCAAATTGTAAATGATTTTTCACAGAACATTAATTATATAAATTTATATATTTGGTTAAATTTTGGCGCAATCGAAAAATTATTTTCTTGGGAAAATTGAAATTTTACGATTTTTTTTTAAAAAATTACGAAAAAATTAAAAAATTAAAATTAAAGTTAATTTAAAATTTAATTTAATTTTAAATTTAAAAAAAAAAATTCGACTCAGTAATGATTTTTTCAAGAACAACAAAAAAATCCGCATGCATACATGCACCCAATTACCTATCCAACAACGCGCCTGAAAAAGCGTTTGCGAAGCTTCCTAGTTGGATGGCGTAGAGAGCGAAGCGAAGATTTATTTCACTTTCACTGAGAAAAAATCCGGATTTTTTTTTTTTTTTTTTTTCTTTTTCTTTTGTATTTTTGTGTGTTCGTTAACACGTGCTAAACCGTACCAATTTCAATGAAATTTTCGGGACCTTTGAAATCTCTGAATTAGAACTGCACGGGTCGAAAAAATTGATCGAAAAAAATTATTTCTCATGAAAATTGCAATTTTACGATTTTTTCGATTTTTTTTTGTTTTTTTCTGTTTGTATTTTTGTGTGTTTTTTTAACACGATTCCAGTTAAACCCAATACTCCAAATTTGATGAAATTTTTTGGGGGCCTTCAAAATCCTGGACTTAAACCTGCCCGTTTTTCGGGACAATCAAATAAATTTTATCATGAAATCGTACTTTTACGATTTTTTTAAAAAAATTTTTGTGCGATATTTTCGTGACATTTGGGCCGATTCTGACCAACGGGGTGGTGCTACAAAGTTCATTTTTTACATGAACATTTAAAGGTTTTGGGGACGTATTTCTTTCTGCAAGAAAAATTGTAAAAGTTAGCTAGAATCCGGAAACAGGTTTTTATATGATTTTTTTAGTTTTTATAAAACAATTAAAAGTAAAAATAGAAAATTGACAACAATCACCTCAATGCATTTAAAAAGATTGCAAAGAAAAGTGGTCCTACGTAAACTAAAAAAAATGACCAAAAAGCCATCATCAACCGGGGGGGCTTAACGTTTTTCCTAGTATTTAATTTGTACCTACAATAAAAATGGCCCTTTAAAACTAGGAAGTAACATTGCCAAAACTCTACGAAATATCCCGTAAGGGAAATCGCAGGCTCGATAATACCCCCAAGCATGTTATCTTTTTTTAAAAAAGGGTTTGAATATTTTCAATATATCATGCCTTTTGCCAAATTTTAAAAAAATATATTTTAATTTTGGAATAATTTTTCGGAAGTAATAATAGTTTTTGAGATGGCCCTACGTGCGGGGAAAGCGATTAAACTGTAATTAACATGGAATTTAGTCTCAGAAGACTTTTGGTTTGTCTACGGAAACAACATGACCCTTAAATACTTGATCTAACCAAAAGCGTTCTACTAAACACTGGCGTCAAAAAAGCCATAAACTTGTTTCATTTTTATTTTCCCCTACCCCCAGCAGGATATAAAAAAAAATGAAATTCTGTTAAAACCTTCCACTAGCGTGGGTCGGAATAGATTTTGGGGGTTTATTCTAAACGGGCATTAAGTTAAAAAATTTCTAGATCTTCTTTCCCTTTAAATTACAACCACTTTCAAGTTGGCCTATCAATTATAGTATCCATATTCATATTACTTGAATTATTTTTGTTTTTCTAGAAATAATTATTGAACGAGTGAGCGTAGCAAACGTGTGATTTCCATTCGACTTAAACGGCCCTAATTGTTTTTCTGCGTCGTGCGTGTGTGTGTGTGTGTCGTTGAAAATAGCCGAATCGCAAACAGTTTGCGCTGAAATTTTAAACAGACATCCGGTACGAGTTTATTAAAACTGCTAAAAAAATCACAGATTCTTGCGTTTTAAAACCCTAAAAGAAATGATAAACTGAAAAATAGACCCCAAAGGTTTAGGAAATTATTTTAACGACAATTTTTTTAGATTTTAAAAAATATTTTTTTGTTTGTTTTTTCGCCGGGCCGTGTAATCCCGGCCCATGCAAGGTCTGTCAAATGTTGGACGTCAGGAAACCCCCAAATTCCGCTCGTAGTTTGAGAAACTTGCAATATTTTCACGTATTTCGTCTGGCTATGTTTACATAGTGGGCCCTATTGCCCAGATGATGGACACACGCGTTTAAATTTCAAAACATTTTTAATTTTTTTTTTAATAAAATCTAGAAATAAAATCTTTCCCGACCGGGGGATGAACCACTCTCCCACTTTCGGCTAAAGGGCGTTTTAAAGCCAATAGACTGGGGAAAACGCAAATCGTTTTAACGGGAGCGAGCTGTGGTGGTCCCCGGAACATTTGCATTTAAGTTGATAATTATATTCGTATAAAAAATGGGGGATTGGTGGAAACCGTGCCGGGGGTTCTGTTGTTGGCAGTCTTAAACGATTATTCCGTGTGTCCGGGTCTTTCTTAATGTAGATTGTTGGTCCGGGGGTTGTGTAAAAATTAGGCCCTATTTTTTGGCCAAAAGCTCCCTGACCTATGATAGGCTATAGGGGGCCAAGGTAAAAGGGAAAAAAGAAATGTTACCGGGTACTCAAAAACCCTGGGTCACTCACTCGTCCAAACGATTGGCGTTTCCCTAGTTTGAAGATTTTTAAAAATTTTCCACGCATATACTTTTACGCGCTAAAAATTTTGGGGGGAAATTAATTAACCCCCAAAGCCATATAAGGTCTTTGGATGGACTGCGTCTCCCCACAGTCAAGGGAGTTTGTCACACACCGCAAGCGAGTGCAATTTAGATGTTAACGCAAGGGTGCGTCACTAGCGTGTCTTTAAACTAGGAAAGCTTGCAAAGCTTTTTCAGGCGTGTTGTTGGGTAGCGTAATTGGGTTAAGGGGTTATTTCACTGAAAATGTAGAAAAAACCCGCAATTTTGCTTATTTTTGTTTTAATTGTTTTTTTTAAATTTACTATTTTTTTTTATTGACTACATTTTTATTTCATTTCATTACATTAATGCTAAATGCATTAAATGAATTATTTTTTGAGCGCTGCATGCTATTTTGCTGGGGAAATGGCTTCGGTCGATATTAGGGCCCAACTAGACTGTAGGGCCCATAGAGTGTTATTCTACATTTGTCAAATTTTAAAGAACCTAATTAAAGGGTTAAAAGGCCCAGTGAATCCTGTAAAATAAAAAAATGAACCTTGGGCTATGTTTCCTCCAATTTACTAAAAACAACATAAATAAATTTTTCTGCTATTATTCAAAATTTTTTATTCTAGCACTTTTGCTAACGTGTTTTCCTACTTTTTCTACAGTTTTTAAGAAAAAAGGATAATTTCTTTTTTAATATGCTCAAAAAGTCTTATTCTGAAAAATTTTCCAGACCTTTTGTGATAAGATTTATAATTTTTTTAATTAAAATTGGGGAAAAATAATTTGTCACAAAAAACATACTTTTCCACAATGAAAGGGAAAAAAAATCATATTTTATCAAACAAAATAAAATTATAAAATCCGTCGGTGAATGTTTAGATGTATTGTTTTTTAATAAAAAACACTTTTATTTAAAAAAAAATAAAAATTGTAAAACCTTAACTTAAATCGGCTCATAGCAAAATCGCAAAATTGAAATTATTATGAGAAAAAAATGATTGATTGCGCTCAAATTTCACCAAATATTTTTAATTCGTAAAATTAGGTTCTGTAAAAAATCATTAAAATCGGATAAAGCAGTAGGTGTATAATCGAAGAATGTTTAAAAAAATCGAAAAAATCTAAAATTGTGATTTTCATAGAAAAAAATTTTTTTTCAAATCGATTTTTCGAACCGACAGTTCAAATTCGAGATTTTAAAGGGTCTCCAGAAATTTCATCGCAATGGGTATCGGACCGGGGAAACGTGTTTAAAAGACACACAAAAATACAAACAGAAAAATAAGCATTCCGGGTTTTTTTCTCCGGTGTATGAAATGGAATCTTCCTTCGCTCGCTACGCTCTCCAAAAACAATAGTTTCACGAATCTATCATTGTCAGAGCATAGCACGATGTGTAAACCCTTTGAGCTGATTGGAGATTTTTTTTAAATTGTCATTACACCTATAAGAGAATTTAACCTCAACACTCAAAACTTTTTTAAAAATGAATTAAAATTTGTTGGGTCACGCTAATATCATACATTTTCAACAAAAGCTGTATGCTAAAATTAAAAAAAAGTGTTTGATTTTTAAATAATTATATTTCACTGGCAATCAAAATTTACTGTTTTTGAATGGTTAAAAAAAAGTATCCGAGAATTTAATTAGATTATCATGGCTTTCACACTTAGGATTTATTATAATATAACTTTTTAAAATCGTGCACCTGCAACTTGAGAAATACATTATTGATTGGTGAAGAAAATGATAAAAAAGTATTAAAAAGATAAAAATTTAAAGAAATTGCGTAAACATTTAAATTCTTGTGGGGGGGTAGGGTAGCGGCAATTAGGCAAGGGGCATACGGGATTTATGGGGACAGTTTTTTATAACGACGGCCAGTTAGGCGTGCATAGGGCAGTGCTGCAAACAAAGGCTAGGCGCCCCGCTTTTAATTTGACCCCCACCCTTTCCCCCCTGCCCCCCCCCCTAGCGCCCCCCGCCGACGGACGCCGAAACTCAAATCAAGATGCACGCAGAAAGGAGGGTTCCCCTTCCGAGGCTGTGTGGACCCATCGAAAAAATTGTTATCAAAATTTTTTTCCGAACCGTTTTATATGGATATTGTTCATTCACCTATGAAAATAAAGAAAAAAACATAGTCGGAGCATCCTAAAAAATCCTAGTATATAGTGTGCGTGATGTAAAAAATCGATGGGTTTTGTTGCGAAGGAGACAATTCACCGGATACGACTGTCAGTTCCTGCACGTAGTTTGGGAAAAATCGCTTTCATCCGTGATACTTCTCGACTGTGTTTTTTTTTGGGGGGAGCGAAGCGAAAAACTTCAATTTCACCGACCCCCCAAAAAATTTAGCTCGAGTTTTTTTTCCCCCGCTGTTTGTTCGCCTCACCGGGGAAACGGCATATGCGATCTTGATGAAAATTTGAAGGGACCTTTGAAAAATTTGAACTTAGACTTGCTACGTTTTTGGGTACAATCGAAGAAATATTTCTCATGAATATCGTACTTTTACGATTTTTTTCGATTTTTAGTGCTATATTTTCGTGACATTTGGGCCGATTCTGACCAAACGGGTGGGTCTACAACGTTCATATTTCACATGGGCATTAAGGTAATGATGATGTATTGCTTTCTGAAAGAAAAAGTTGAAAAAGTTAGTCAGAATGTATAGAAATAAAGCTTTTAATCTAAGTTTTTTGATTTTTTTTGTGCGATATTTTCGTGCTATTTGGGGCGATTCTGACCAAACGGGTGAGGCTATAACGTTCATATTTTACATGGACATTAAGGTTATGGTGAAGTGTACCTTTTGAAAGAAATAGTTGAAAAAGCTAGCCAGAATTCATAGAAATAAAGCTTTTAATATAAGTTTTTACAGTAAATAATACCAATTAACAAGGAACAATAGAAATTGACAACAATCACCCTACAATGCGTAGGCAGCAAAACAAAGCACTTGCAAAAGTATCCCTCGCAAACTAAAAACTTTAAAAAGCTCATCCATCCAACGCGGCGGGACTTTAGCGTTTTCCTAGTTTAACAACAAATTTTTTTATTCGTTTTTTCCCTATGGTTGTTTGTCTATTTTATTTTCTTAAAAACTTATGTTACAATTTGCTCTTCAAAATTTAAAGCATCATATTATTGTGGTTTTTTCCCACGTGTTTTTGTTGCCATTTTGTTCCGTTCTCTGCATTGTGCACTTTATTATTATTTATTTTACTTCAATTTTTTCACCACCCCAGTTAACTCATGTTTTGCTTTGTGGTTATTAATATTTTTTTTTGGCATCATATTTGAGTAATTTAAAACAGACTTCCACACATAAAATAAAATAAAAAATCGCAGATTCTACATTCGCGCGCTAAAATCGCGCTTAAAATGTCCCCGTAGTTTGATTTGTATACACACATCAAATCACAGACGATTGCTGCTGCTGTTGTTGTTGTTGTTGTTGTTGTTGTTGTTGTTGTTGTTGTTGTTGTTAAAGCTAGTTACCGCTGCCACCATCCATGTTATGTTAGCACACTCTGTAGTTGTTACTGGGCACTATGCGAATTGCAATTCGTCAACGTATTTAATCTTGTGAAGAAATTCGGCTGGCCATGTTCGATAAAAAAATCGCGAAATATGTGTTTGATTGATGTGTCATACTAAATCGTACATCTCCAGAATAATTTGAACCATTTTTGGATGAGCGAAGCGAAGACTTCAATTTCACCGACCCCCCAAAAATTTAGCTCGGGTGTTTTTTTGTTTTGTTTTTTTTGTTTTTTTTCTGTCTGTTTGTTCGCTCTCTACCGGGCAAACGGCATGTGCGATCTGGATGAAAATTTGACAGGCCCTTTCGAAATCTCTGACTTAGACTTGCCACGTTTTTGGGTACAATCGAAGAAATATTTCTCATGAATATCGACTTTTACGATTTTTTTTTCGCTTTTTTGTGCGATATTTTCGTGCCATTTGGGCCAATTCTGACCATACGGGTGGAGCTAAAACGTTCATATTATACATAGACATTAAGGTTACGGTGATTTAGTACATTTGAAAGAAAAATTTTTTTAAAGTTAGCCAGAATCTATAGAAAAAAAGCTTTTAATATAAGATTTTTTGTTTTTTGTACGTATTTTCGTGCCATTGGCCCAAATTTTGACCAAACGGGGGGGGTTACAACGTTTATTTTATACATGTACATGAAAGTTATGGTGATGTAGTGCCTTTTTAAAGAAAAAGTTGAAAAAATTAGCCAGCATCCATAGAAATAAAGCTTTTAATATAAGTTTTTTACGGTAAATAATACCAATTGACAAGAAACCAAAAGAAACTTGACAACATTCACCTACAATGCGTAGGCAGCAAAACAAAGCACTTGCAAAAGTAAAGATATCCCACGCAAAATAAAAACTTTAAAAAGCTCATCCTCAACGCGTCGGGACTTTAGCGTTTTCCTAGTTTAACAACGTAACTATGGTCGATATTTTATTGTGTGGTCGTGAGCGAGTCCTAGACCAGACTCGTCCAAATAATTTTACTTCAAACTATGGATACATATTAGTTGATGACTATAAACTGTGATGATCAATATGAAAAGCATGTTACTGTTTTCAAAATATTTTTCAAAAGTCTTAGCTTGCCGACAACATGGATTCTGTCAGTTGTCAACGAACCCAGTTATTGAGGTCATCCGACACAGAATGTTGCCTAGACGTTGAAATAAGTATCAAATAATACTCTTTCGTTGGCAGTGTTCGCATCTTTAAAACACACTCACAAAAGTGAACATTAAGTTGGTTTTTATATTGGGACATGGAAAATAATTGGTATTGACGAAATTTTTCAGAAACCCCCCCGATGCTCGCGATATAACGTGGCCATTATTTCGATGTCGAGACTGCCAACATTTATAGATATCGAAATCGTTTCGAATAATCGATATCATTGAACATCACCGCTCTCGAGAACGCATTCCTGAAGTGAACCACAGGCATGCACAGTAGTGTTTGTTGATTACATTACACGTCGTGAAGCGCGAAACAATTTGCTATCAGACGGTGCTTGTCATTGCACACTGTACTGTCAGAGTACGAGAACTCAACTTGGCACTGCCACGTGTCTTGTGGGACTGGGAGTTACTTTGCGTGGAAATAACGAGTAAACTGACAGACGGCCTCGCAGTACAGTTACACTGACTTTTTTGACACCATACATCATTCCATGCTCCATGCGGGCTTTGTGATTAGTCGCTCACGCTAGCTGTGGTTAGCGCACGGTATTAATTTAAACAACGCAGTTTTTTTAAGTTTGTTTTTTGAGTAAAAGCTAGTAAATCAACAAGAACTAGCTAAAAACCACACTTTAAAAAATTAGTATTTGCATAATGGAATAGTTCTGTAGAGTACATGTTTACACAAACTTATAACGTGTTCTTGGTTTTCATTCTTTATTTGACCCTCCATCAATCATCGGTGAAGTCAGAAGTAATCCCGATAGGTCTCGACGGATAAAAATAAGAACAATATCAGTAATGAAGATACCAAACTCGATTTAATTATTACAAAAAGGCGGCCTCGGACGACGATCGCAGTATAACACTTCAGAATTGCGGTGAGCAACCAAGTCGCATTTCACGTAATTTATTATAGTACAGCATCCTATTTTCATTTTGTATAAGCAAGCTACGTCAACCAATTATATTTTAATACAGTTCTTACATACTTTTCGGGTTATATAGGACAATCAACTTTTTCTTGTTGTTCTCCTACAGATAACTAAATACCAAATTCTCGAACAATGCCATTGAAAATAAAAATAAACATGTTTTCGTTCAAGTCCTAAAAATTCATGAAAAATTGCAATTTTTGGTTGTTCTTTACAAGACGATGCAAATCTGAATCTACCCGTCAACTAACGTAAATATTAGACACAAGTGAACATTATTTACGTATGCCGTAAATACATTTACATAAATTATATTGAGTCTATGCACATTTAACTGCCGCGTGACGAGTATATTTTTTAGTGCAAAGCAAAGCAAAACTTTTTGGACAATCACCGTAATAATGTACCACGATTTCTGTTACGAATCGAATTTTAATTTAGTGAAGTAGAATAGGCTTCGTGCCGAGTAAGTGATGGTTACGGCCTGACTGAGAAAGAAGGAGGTTCAACTCACCATGCAGATCGTTCCCCCCTGCGCCGCATTGGGACCTCCTTAATTCCACACCGCATCCCTGAAATGAGAAATAGCTTCGCAGTTAGGCATCAGGATGTACACTGTTATTTAAGCACCCGGACATGACGGCAAGGCCTAAGCTATAGTCGTCTACTCTAAATGTAAATTACCAGGATTTCAGTTATCTTAGGCCAGGTTAACAAGGTGCTGCGATAATTATGTCAGTGTATTAAAATGATCCCGAAGTATTTTCATTCAAATCCCTGTGCTCGAGATTGCAGGAGTTTTACTGTTTTTCAGCTTAGAGTTTGCATGACAAGGGTAATTGATGCATGGGCCGAGGTCTACAGAGGGCTTTAGTTGGACCGTGTTCATCTTCACATATTCATAGCGCTTAGACTGAGATTGTAAAGGTTGTAGTCGTTAGCCTACTGAATTATGTGTCGTGGCCGCTCGAATTATTTTCTTACTTTTCTTCTAGCTGATTGTTTGAAATATTTGAAATAATAATAACAATGCACACCTATTCGGCTATTAAATTTAGAATACATTTAGGCCTACTAAATAGAGATGGGAGAAATTAGGGTCCGTGTTTTGTACTTGATAAATAGGAAGTTATCGATTTTTCAACTCTGAAAAGGCTTTTTCTATAACTAAGGTTTGCATACAATTTATTGTAAGTTATTTAAACCGTGTATTTTCACTTTTGAATTCGTTATTGGTTTTAAATATACTTGCGTTCATCAATTTCTAGAAGAAAAGCGGCTTAAGAGAGAAACAAGAATTTATCAATCCACTACAAAGAGCAGACTTTTGAGCGTTTTTTCAATAACAGGCCGAATACAATATTTGGGATTTGACTCATTATGAGAATCATAATGCTATAATGTTGGTGTTAAAATTGCTCCTTAAAACTATCTCTAATTATTTTTATGACTAATTGTTCGGGAAGCCGGACATAAAACTGTATAGGACCTGAGAAAAACCTATAGAAACAGCCTTGAAGCAGGATTGCCGGTGGGGGCATCGAACAGGCAACTTCCCGGCAAAGCTTTGCATCGGTTGCCTGGACACTGCTGTACCTGTGGTGTGAGATGTCTCGGATGCAATGTGGCTTACACCGAAGTATCGTGGAATGTGTTCCATCTCCAGCTTCAGGACACGCGCATAATAATACAGCTCAGCTCAGTTAGACCGTGGCCGTCATGGTCGTAAACATGAGCGTGTGTTGCGTCGTAAACGTCGCCGTGAAACTTGCAATTAGACCAGAAAGACGAAGATCGTAGTTACCATTATCACACTAATACTTCACTGCTCGTTACTATAACATGCGGTTATTAGGGAGCAAAGTTTCTCTATTATAATCATCACTTTTCTGTCCGTCCGTCAGTTTGTGTGTGTGTCACGTCTCGAATCAAAGTGTAGAAGGGTAAAAGCTTGGTCATATATTAGATGGCAATACTTCTGAGTGTGTAATGGCTATCTCTGTTTTTACAAGTTTTTGTATGAGTATCACTAGGCCTACACTACACAGTTGTGTTATTGTGTGTGAGATTACGACAGGGAGTGTGACAGAACGTTACCACGACGTGAGATCTATTACGCTCGATATTGAGAATACTTATAGCAACTATGAAACCCGGTCGGTACGCTGATGAGTGTATTACACGGGGACTGCAGTCAGTCACTGATAAGCTGACTTCATTTGGGAAGGCTCACCGGTTTTAAATATTAGCGCGGTGTTCAGAATCAGTAGATATTCACTTAAAAACACTTACACCGTAGTTTTATAACAATCAAAGTAAATACTTTCTAGACATATTTATGGAAAAAAATATATTAATTTTTTAAAAGACTATAAAAAACAAACGGTCCAAAGTTTTACGCTTACTCTTTCCCGCACTTTTATTGTGAAAAGACGTGTGACGTCATAACCCTGAAGACAGCGTTATTTATGAATGAAATTGACTACGGTCTTCTAGATCACGGAGCTAAATTCGCTGCTCGGCCGTTCACCAGATCGTGTTAAAATAATAGTATATTTTGACATTTTCTTTGTAAATGTTGTTCATAAAACTATTAATCGTTACAAATGTATACACAAAGTTTACAAAGTTTATATTGTTGTACAAATTATTGTATGTTAATATTTCTTAATCATATAGAAACAATTTTATTCCAAAAAGACTTCTGTAAGTAAGCAAAAATGCTGTTTTCTAAATGGGCACACTGTTATTGGTAGTAGAGTTATGACGTACTGCCCTGTTTTTATCGCCATTATTACATGTAAAACTTAAGCTCACTTTTATGGCTGAAATATTTTATATATGTATAACGAAAATGCTAGATTTATATAATCAGAAACTGGCGGGTTGGATTGTTATGGCACTGCGCAAGCGCACATTCGTTCTCAGTCGATTCTGATTGTAATAAAAAAACTGTAGCCAGCTGATTTCAGTGCCCGTTTAATACTCTTTTTAGACAGTCGGCTTCAGCATTTCGTGGTCATTAGCTTTTGTCAGACAGTTGACTATCATCCGATGATTTAAATGAATGATGTACAGATTAATAATTTAGGCGATGATTTAATTGATTTATTTTATTTTAATTAATTAAACGTTTATTCTATTCAGTTAAGAACTGATTTACAAACGAGGACAACTTAATAAATCTAATTACATAGCTGCAGACACAACAATGAACTACAGCTAAGTAAATATTTGTTGAAATACTAATATTTCAACAACAATGTATTAAAACACAATAATTTTGGTAACAGATTCGAAAAAATAATTATTAAATGCAATTAATTAATGAACCAAAAAAGCCTAAAAGGGGAGGGGAGGGAGAAGAAGAAAGGAAAGAAAAATCATCAAAAAAGAAAAACGAAACGAAAAAAAAATTGATTTATAGTGATCCCACTCAACGAATATGAGGTTTGACAAAATCAGAACAGAAAATCTAATGGCGCTTTTGTTTGTTAATTAATTTCCCACGCCAAACTAGTGGGTTTATGCATACTTCATATTGAATTGCAGCCCCACAGGCATCAATATAATGTGAATCATGATTATATGGAATTGATCTCTCACCAAGCAACGAAATTAATAGGATTCGTTCTTTGGTTAAACGTGTTAGTTGATATTGCATTGGTATAATTTGATTCGTGCTGTCGAAGCCAGGCAGAGAAGAAATTGATTTGACATAAAAGTTGTATTTTTTTGTTGATATATCATATTACTGAAGGAAGAATGTGGTGACATAATGAGTTGTCTTTGTAATTTTATATCAATAAATGCCAGTCAAAACTGTTGAAATAGTATATCGATTACAATTGAACAAGACAAATTGAGTAGGGTATTTATCAATATTTTTCAATATTTTTAGATGACTTACAATATTTCCAACCGTAGAGTAGAGAACTTTAAATTAATGTGTACTAAAGAATTTTTTTATAAATTGCGAACTTTACACATCTGGGTTCATTCGTTCCATTTTTAGCTTTGAGTTTGGGTACATTATTTGTCTGGTGGTTCATTTCAAGTAAGTATGCCATTTCAGGGATCTTCTATGTCGCAGTAGAGTCAAGTAAATTTTAAAAACTTGAAAACATACATCGACGAAATGTTGAAGGTTGGGGTTTAGAAGTGTTGAAAATCGTCATTATCGTGCTCCTGTATAATATGTTATTTGTTTTCAACGATTTACCAACACTCATGTTTCAACTTGCACAAAAGTACCGGACCGGGGGGGAGTACGTGACTGGAATCGGATGAGAGGAGTTAAAAGCATTTTTTTAAATAATTCCAACACCCATAATAAAAACACTGCAATGGCAATCATTCGCATTTGAGATACCATGTTTCTATTGGCACTGTTTTAGTACAGATTTTTGAACTATAGAAGAAAATACGTGTTTCACAATGGTGACATAGTTAAGTTATAATATCTTGATAGATATACCAAATTACATCCAACATTAAATCTTCTTGATCTTGCTATATGGTGTGAGGTTGTGTACCTGTTGGGTCGAACGGACTTCAGTCCCAGTTATTTTATTCCCCCTTTTTAAAGACAAAATTGTTTGCATGAAATTCATGCTCACAATGATTAATTTTGAAATGGTTACAAAGTTAAAACTTAAAATACATTTTGTATAGCTCGTTGGTCCCCTGGGTCAAGTCCCCGCTTTCCATCCAGAAGTTCCAGGGTTCGAATCCCGCTTCAGGCAAACTTTTTTTAAATCTTCTGATATGGACTTTTTTCATCCAACAAATTTTTAGGTGAGGATTGTATTAACGGAAACTTGCGAGCCGTCCCCAGGAACGAGGCTCACAACACATTCTGAAGTTGTTTTTTGAACTTGCCGTTTTTATTCCGGCTTCTCCGAGGGTATTGATTTGTGCCCAGCTATTTGATCCCGTTTTCCCGTTTCAATTTCCTCTGGTTGGTAATTTTTTGGGGGCGTCGAATGGGGTTGTCGCCGACAGGGCTGGCTTTTGCTCTATTTATAATAATAAGAGTCATCTACTTATAAACAGTCATTTGACTGATTGGGCAGGCTCGAAATACGAAATTTTATTTATTTGTTTACAGACTAGTTTTACTTATTTAATATTTGCTTATTAGCGTCGTCATCCGAAAAAGATTTTTTGTATTTTTATTTATTTTTATAAACATTTTATTATAGTTTATATTTGTGTATAAAGTATACATTTATGGCATACAAAGATAAATATAACAAATAATATACGTTACAATTTTTCAACGAGAACAATAATTGTCCCTCCACCATCGATCCAAATAAGCAAAGGCCCACCCAGACCCACATAGGCTGCGAGTAGTCGTGGCTAACCCTCTCCAGCCGCCGACGTCTCACTGACTTCACATGTCCGATCAAGCTGAAGACTTGGGTTGACAGCGAATTAGATTATGCAAGACATGACACGTGGAGCGACCAAGATTAGTTTCAAGCGAGGCGAAAGTTATTTGATTTTGTTCTCCAACCGTGTTTTATTTTTATTTTAAAACAGTAGGCAACATAAACTAACGGAGAAAAAATTAATTAAA
>JAMZAV010009405.1:0-23641 GCA_024449915.1 Sweltsa coloradensis | reverse complement strand
AGAGAGAGAGAGAGAGAGGAGAGTGAGGAGAGAGAGAGAGAAGAGGAGAGAGAGAGAGAGAGAGAGAGAGAGGAGAGAGAGAGAGAGAGAGAGAGAGAGAGAAAAAAAAATCGGACCAGGAATCCCCCCCCCTAATCGTGTGTACCACCGGGTGTTTGGATCTTTGCTGCACATTATTAAACACGTAGCCGTAGCGAAAACTACAGCAATAAATATCGCTTACGAGTTTGTACAAACAGAACTCTAATGTTTCAGAGTTATGTGTTTGAACCCGATCCGGAACATTGTTGACACGAACGACCGCACGCGTGAATAGCGGTGTTTACATTTTTATTTAAGCCATAAAGCCCCTTCTGAAAACAACTTGACTCGTGGCTTGGAACTCCAGTGCCATAAAACACAAACTTGAAGAGTTTAGGGAGTTCATTAGAGAACACAAAATTCAGGTTGCACTCGTCAGCGAGACGTACCTGAATGCCACTGACAAGCTAAAGCTGCATGGGTTAAGCATATCGCAATGACAGAATTGGCCATTCTAGTGCAGAACAGCTTGTCCCACCACGTCCTGGACACCCCTCAATTGGAGTCACTTGAGGCCACGGTGGTGATGGTACAACTCAAAAACGAAATTATCAAGATTGTGTCGGCGTATAAACCACCTAATAAAACATTGGTAGCCTCCGACTTAGACAAGCATCTCAATCAACAACTCAATCAACAATAGCTGGTGATCTCAATTGCAAGCATCCGTCCTGTAATTCCCGACTCACAAACAAACCCGGACGATTACTACACACCTACTGCACGGACGGGGGAGTAGAGACTCTTGGCCCGGACACCCCTACCTACTACAGCGACGCAGGGCTCAGACCTGATTGTTCTAGACATTGCTCAAGCGTCAAACCTTCTCCAATCAATCGACATCGCGACGGTTATTTTTCAGGTGATGAGCCTGACGACAATGTTAATTCACGATCCCATTCACATGGAAATGAATCCATTTGTTTTGAAAAGGGGATAATCGGTCAGAGACACAAACTATTTTTTACTATATAAATATAAAACACTTGGCTGTCGGGTGTCGCCGCGTCCATGATAGATGAAAACTGACGTTTCGGACCGGTTACACGGTCCATCTTCAGAGTTTAAAAAACACTTGAAGGGTACTTACACAGAACGAACCTACTCGGTCCAGCTCGTCTGTGCAAGTCACCCCCACCAAGTTGTGCAACCAGTTTTGTCAGTCTGAACGCGCATGCGCACTCGCTTCGCGCCCAGCCACTGACGTCACGCTGTTATCTTCTCGCTTTAGCCGCTCTATAGTTGGTTTCCACGTTTTACTGAGCCTATACCCATCTTCCCGGTTGAAATTCTTGGGGTGTTTTTCTACCTCAATCGCCTCGCGGACCAGGCGGGGCCTGTAATTATCGACAACTGACAGAACACGAGTGTCTTCAAAGTTAATACGATGGCACTTACTCATACTGTGTTCTGCCAACGCCGACTTGTCCGTATGCCCTAGTCTTGTATGGCTTTGATGTTCTTTGAGGCGCGTTGAGATTTTTCTACCAGTTTGGCCCACGTAGACTTCGTCGCAAGCTCCACACGGTATCTCATAGACTCCTGGTACGTTCTAAGCGTGGGAGCTCATCCTTAGCCGAATTAAACATCGTAGAAAGTTTTCTATCCGTGTTGTAAACAGTGTGAATGTCGTGTTTTCGTAACAGCTTACCAATACGGTCGGTTGTATTCTCCACGTATGGCAAAAAAGCACGAGAAACACGTTCCGGCTGTACTAGTGGCGAAGCTTGCGGTAGGGCTGGTGCACACGGTTCTCTTTTTGAATGCCTGTGAAATGTCCCTATTCGTATAGCCATTTTTCAGTAGCCTTTCCCGCCGTGCTTTGCCTTCGTCCACCAGATGTTCCTTGTCTGATATTCTCTCTGCCCTGCATGCCCAGGTGTTCAAAACGGCGCGTTTCTGAGCGGGATGATGGTGCGAGTCGGCGTTCAGGTATCGCCAGTGTGTGTAGCCTTCCTATATACAGAATGACTGAGCGTGCCATCCCCCTTGCGACTGACTAACACATCTAGGAATGGGAGCTCTCCATTTATTTCAACCTCCATAGTGAACTTGATGTTATTGTTTATACCATTGAGATATTGAGAAATCTGTTAACTTCTCTCTTCCATGGGGCCACACAGCAAACGTGTCATCAACGTACCGAAAGTAATGAGACGGTTTCAATGTCGCATTATCTAAAGCATTAACTTCGAACTTCTCCATGTAAGATTAGCCACCGCTGGCGAAAACAGGTGACCCATGGGGGTGCCGTCAATTTGTTTATAAAATTCTCCATCAAACATAAAAAAAAGTAGAGTTTAAAACCGTCTCAGTCAATGCAGCAATATTCCCAGGGCACTTTTCCCTTATCACTTCAGCCGCTTCTTAATAGGTATGTTTGTGAACAAGGATGTTACATCAAAACTGACCATAATGTCCTTCTCTTCCAACCGTATGCCTTGAATTATGTTAATAAAATGTAGCGAATCCTTTATATAAGAACTCGCATCTGATACGCGGGCTGTAATCTGTCTTGCTAAAAATTTTGACAAGTTGTACGAGGGAGCCTTTATTGCACTAACAATGGGTCTCAGAGGGAAATTAGCTTTGTGGACTTTAGGTAATCCATATAAGCGTGGAATACGTGAGTTAGATGGCAAAATCTGACGTTTAGTTTCGTCATCCAGTGTTGACCGTTTTTATACTGTCAACTATCTGTTTTTCAATTTTAGTGGTAGGATTGCGTTTAAGTTTTCGTACGCTTCATCCTTCAGCAGTTCGTGAACTTGAGCTTTGTACTCTTCTGTTTTCATAACAACAGTAGCATTTCCCTTATCAGCGGAGAGTACTAATAAATCAGTTCTCTTTCTCAGGTTCTTTAACGCCCCTATGTCAGCTCCACTAATATTCTGGCACGGAGGTTTCGCTAAACGAATAATCCTAGCCGTTTCGGCTCGTATTTCTTCCGCTTTATTACATGGAAGCCCAACAATAGCTGTTTCCACCCCACATTGATGTTTTCCACGGGTATTTGTTTCGGCGCCACGGCAAAATTAAAACCTTTTTAAGCACAGATATTGTAGCTTCGTCAAAGGACTCATCAGTTCGATTGTAAATTACTTATTAACATCAAGAGGTGCTGTCACACTGCCGTGTTGTCGCTTGAAAAGCTTATCAAATTTTGCTACCTTTGCGTTTAGTGAGAGAATGACTCACCTCGGCGTGTTGTGATGACGCTGAGTCCACCTTGTCAAATAGTAACAGGATGCAAAACACTGGCCAACCGTTGATGAGTCTCAAACAGCTGTTGAGGATTCTTATCCAAGTCACGACGTGTTTCACGTATCTCGGCTCGTAAGACGGCTTCACTTGCACGTTTCAGAATACGTCGAAGCGTACGAAAAAACTTAAACGCCAATCCTACCACTAAAATTTGAAAACAGATAGTTGACAGTATAAAACGGTCAACACTGGATGACGAAACTAAATGTCAGATTTTGCCATCTAACTCACGTATTCCACGCTTATATGGATTACCTAAAGTCCACAAAGCTAATTTCCCTCTGAGACCCATTGTTAGTGCAATAAAGGCTCCCTCGTACAACTTGTCAAAATTTTTAGCAAGACAGTTACAGCCCGCGGTATCAGATGCGAGTTCTTATATAAAAGATTCGCTACATTTTATTAACATAATTCAAGGCATACGGTTGGAAGAGAAGGACATTATGGTCAGTTTTGATGTAACATCCTTGTTCACAAACATACCTATTAAAGAAGCGGCTGAAATGATAAGGGAAAGTGCCCTGGGAATATTGCTGCATTGACTGAGACGGTTTTAAACTCTACTTTTTTTATGTTTGATGGAGAATTTTATAAACAAATTGACGGCAACCCCCATGGGGTCACCTGTTTTCGCCAGCGGTGGCTAATCTTTACATGGAGAAGTTCGAAGTTAATGCTTTAGATAATGCGACATTGAAACCGTCTCATTACTTTCGGTACGTTGATGACACGTTTGCTGTGTGGCCCCATGGAAGAGAGAAAGTTAACAGATTTTCTCAATTATCTCAATGGTATAAACAATAACATCAAGTTCACTATGGAGGTTGAAATAAATGGAGAGCTCCCATTCCTAGATGTGTTAGTCAGTCGCAGGGGGATGGCACGCTCAGTCATTCTGTATATAGGAAGGCTACACACACTGGGCGATACCTGAACGCCGACTCGCACCATCATCCCGCTCAGAAACGCGCCGTTTGAACACCTTGGCATGCAGGGCAGAGAGAATATCAGACAAGGAACATCTGGTGGACGAATGCAAAGCAATTCGTGAAATGCTACTGAAAAATGGCTATACGAATAGGGACATTTCACAGGCATTCAAAAAGAGACCGTGTGCACCAGCCCTACCGCAAGCTTCGCCACTAGTACAGCCGGAACGTGTTTTCTCGTGCTTTTTTGCCATACGTGGAGAATACAACCGACCGTATTGGTAAGCTGTTACGAAAACACGACATTCACACTGTTTACAACACGGATAGAAAACTTTTCTACGATGTTTAATTCGGCTAAGGATGAGCTCCCACGCTTAGACGTACCAGGAGTCTATGAGATACCGTGTGGAGCTTGCGACGAAGTCTACGTGGCCAAACTGGTAAGAAAAATCTCACGCGCCTCAAAGAACATCAAAGCCATACAAGACTAGGGCATACGGACAAGTCGGCGTTGGCAGAACACAGTTATGAGTAAGTGCCATCGTATTAACTTTGAAGACACTCGTGTTCTGTCAGTTGTCGATAATTACAGGCCCCGCCTGGTCCGCGAGGCGATTGAGGTAGAAAAACACCCCAAGAATTTCAACCGGGAAGATGGGTATAGGCTCAGTAAAACGTGGAAACCAACTATAGAGCGGCTAAAGCGAGAAGATAACAGCGTGACGTCAGTGGCTGGGCGCGAAGCGAGTGCGCATGCGCGTTCAGACTGACAAAACTGGTTGCACAACTTGGTGGGGGTGACTTGCACAGACGAGCTGGACCGAGTAGGTTCGTTCTGTGTAAGTACCCTTCAAGTGTTTTTTAAACTCTGAAGATGGACCGTGTAACCGGTTCCGAAACGTCAGTTTTCATCTATCATGGGACGCGGCGACACCCGACAGCCAAGTGTTTTATATTGACTCCGGCCGCGAAAGCCTACGACATTTTTTACTGGTCAAACTATAGATAGTAAAACTAGGAAAACGCTTAAGTCCCGCCGCGTTGTTGGATGAGCGTAATTGGTGCACTAAGTTGCCATGTGTTACGCGGATTTTTACTGTTGTTCTGTGAAAAAATCATTAATTAGTCGAAGATTTTTTTTAAATAAATGAAATTAAATAAAAAACTAACTTTATTTTTTAATTAATCGTAATTTTTAGAAAAGAAAAAATTCGCAAAAATGAAACTTTCATAAGAAATAGTTATTCGATTGCGCTCAAATTTCACACGAATATCTTAATTCATAAAATAAAGGTTCTGTGAAAAAATCATTACAATCGGATAAAGCATGTAGGTGTTATAAGTCGAAGAAATGTTTTAAAATTCGAAAAAAATCGTAAAATTGAGTTTTTTATGAGAAAAATTTCCCGATTGCGCTCAAAAACGTGCAGTTTCTAAGTTCAGAATTTCGAAGGCCTCCATAAAATTTCATCACAATCGGAGTATCGGTTTAGCCGGAATCGTGTTAACAGACACACAAAAATACAAAAGAAAAAGAAAAAAAAAAACATTCCGGATTTTTTTTTCCAGTGTAGTGAAATGGAACCTTTCGCTTCGCTCGCTACGCTCGCTACGCTCATCCAATTTACGTTATTGCATTTTTTAATACATATTTATACGTGTTTAAAATAATGCAGTTTGAAGCATGTGGCCTACTACAATTATTAAATACTGAGAAAAGTTGTTCTCGTTTATCTCCGAAGTATGTTTTAGTGACTTAAACCCCATTTTCAGAATGGCTGATTCAATGGAAAAAAAAATTTGAAAGAAACTTTCAAATAAGAAACGGGTTTTTTTGATTTTTTTAAAAATTTCCAGCCTATCTATGTTTGAATTTTTCGAAGGTTCACTGCAAATTTTAATAAATATTGGGGCCGTTTGTCGGTTTAAAAAGTGAACATGGCCAACAAATATTGTACTAAACATCGAAAATACAGTTAAAGGTACGATGTTAATAGACATATTTCTTCGATTTTTCCCCAGAAACGTTGCAATTATGAGATTTCCAAAGGGTTCAATGAAAATTTCATAAAAGATCGGGTAGCTGCTATGCTTGCCTGATAAAGCAAACAAAACAAACCAAAAAAAATGAACATACAAACATACGAGATATTTTTCATAGTCAAATAATTGAATTTGCTACGCTCATCCAAATAAAATATATTCGAAAATATACCAGGCCGTTTGGCGAACTCTTTTCGGACGCGTTGATGGATGACCGTTTTTTTGGTTTTCACTTTCTTTTCCTTTTTATTCGTTTTTGAGACTTCATTGTAACATGTTTAATTTGTGTACGATTTGTCAGTGCCTACGGGGTTGCTTGGTCGGCTTTTGAACATTTGAACTACCCGCCTAGAGCACTGCAGTGTAGTGGGCTCTGTGTCGTGGGATCTGAGGGGCGGTGGGTCAGTAGTTGCTGTCTTCCCCGTCTTGACTTGCAAGGAGCGATGTCATGTAGCTTAGCATCCTAGTGATTGTAATTGTATCTATTTCTAATAAAGTACGTAAATCTTATATCAAAATATCGAGTGATGATTATAGGGCGCCCTCAAAACATATACAAAAACACGGGCGCGAAGGGGAAAAAGAAAAGTAATACCATCCGGAAATCTAAAAGGCCCGGGCCCAACGCAAAAGTAGGCCTAGGCAGGCAAAAAGCGCCAAGATGGCGCCGTCGGGAAAATCGACGAATTCACCAAAGAAATCGACAAGGGGGGAAAATTAAGGGAGAGGGGGGAATTCTACTACATTCCAAAACATTGAAGAAGAGTCAGGAACGGCAGGCTTCGAGGGGTTGTGGGACAACGCCCTATACACAAATTAGGTCGGTCGTGGCGCCAGAAGGCCTAACGAATTGACATTGGCCTTTTACGACGGAATAAAAAAAACCATCTCACCCAAAACCCTCCGAATAGTGATGAATTTAAACTTCCTCGCAGAACCAGAAGAGAGGGAAACAACGCGCAGATGTGCAGAACTCAGAAAACAAACAGAAAACTGTAACTTTACAGCAATTTAACATAGACTACGAACGTTAGTTGTGGGCCCTTTGCAACGAAGCCTTAAACGTAGGCTATTGGAAATGAATGATCTAACATTTAAAAGCCCTACAATGGCTTTTGAGGGGAGGCAGCAGACAACAACATGACGGCAATGAGAGCTCCACCAAAATGGAGTTAGAAAGGGATCCCACCCTTTCATACAAAAAGGGGCAAGGATGTCCATCACAACAGGTACCAAAAAGGGAAAACGTGCTATCGGTTTTTATGATCATAAAGGACAATCATGCAAGTTTGCTAACAAAAATTTTGTCATTTTTGAAAAAGGGTGGGACCCCTTGAGCGAGTTTGTTTAACAAAACAAAATCAAGACAAACAGTCAAAGAAAAAAAAAAAACCAAGTCGGCGACTTCCAAAACAAAACGCAGGGAAGGGGTTTCAAAGTAAACATGCAATTGAACTACAACAGTCAGAACGCTGTACGAAATAAACCGGTAGGCCAATTTTTAGGTAACATCCTATAGACAACCCTACCAGCATAAAATTAAAATTTTTGCAGCTAAAATGGAAGAAACTCTGGATCTGCATTTTCAATATCAATGAAAAAATTTTTAAACCATTTTATTGTCAGTCAGTTTCCTTCACCAAGTTTTAACAGACCATAGGACTAAAAACTGTCACAAGAAATGGGGGTCGGGGGTTGGTGAACCCAAAATTAATTATGCATCAAGGGAAAAGTCATAAATTCCCCACTGGTGGTTGTAAAAGGGGGCGGGAAGCATCTCAAAAGGCCGCAACGGGTTTTAATGCCCGGGGAATCCCCATCAGTGGCATAAACAAAGGGGGAAACCACAGAGGCCTAGACCAAAATGGGAAAAGAATTCAGCTCCGTGTTCAAGACAAACTAGGCCCCTACACGGGTCCCGAAATGCTGCCCATTGAAGGAAAATACTACGCCAAATTTTTACAGCACGACCAGTACCCTTTTTCCCTGCAAACCAAGGTAATAGGAAAACTGGACGGGTTTGACTAAATCGGGTATGAACCCGGTACCCCTTCGAAGGGGGCTCCCGTTGTGGCAGTTTTGAAAAAAGACAAACTTTAAGGATTTGTTGTGAAAACCCGAAGCACAGTAAATCCAGCGTAGTAACGACTTTTATCCATTGCCCAAAAAGGAAATATCCTGGTACGTTTCCCGGGGTGGAAGTTCTCCAAGCGGGCCCCCTTGCCAAGCATATAAAACAAATGTCTGTAAAACGAGACGCAGCCTTGTCGACAATAAACACCTTTAAAGGGGGGTTTTTTAAAATGAAGAGGTTACCTAGGGGTATGGCGCACCTCGATTTTTAAAAACGCGAAATGGAAAAATTGTTAGCAGGCATACCAGGTTTTGTGGCGGTATTTCTCGACATACCCTGGTATCGGGAAAACCAAGAAGAACACGACGGCGGTTGGGGGAAGTCTTAAGGGGATCGACTCTAAGGGGCTGCGCTTGCAAAGATCAAAATCCCAAATTTGATTTTGAACAATAAAATTTTTTGGTTTTTTAATTGACAGCACTGGGGTTGGGCCAAACACAAACAAGGTGAATGCTATCGTACAAGCACCGAACCCCCAACTAACGTCAAACTTCGGCTTTCCCGGGTTAACAATTTTCTCAAAAATTTGGGAAAGAACCGAGCTGTCTTCGGGAACCCATTTCACAGACGCTAGACATGCCATTCTTGGAAGGGGGAAAAAAAGAGAAAACACTTTCCTAGAAGCTAAAAAGAGATTAAAATCATGATTATTAACCCATTATGATGAAGAAAACCCAAATCGAGCTAACATGTGATCATCTCCGGGGGGGAATCGAGCAGTCTTGTCTCATGTCAAAAATAAAATCAAGGAAAAAAATTGCTTTTGCGTCAAAAACACTGACAAGTAAAAGCGAAAAACTATTCTAAAAACAGATGAGAGGCGTTAACATAATCTATGGGGTAAAACACTATCATCATACTTGATGGTCGCAAATTCGGATTGTAAAAGATCCCCAAACCATTTTGGGATTTTTAAACCCCCGGGGAAAATCAATTCCAAGAAATTTCACCAAAAAGCTACGGTGGAGCATTCTACGTCCGCTTAGAGTACGAACTTGTTTATCGCCCGGGTAAAAAAAAAATAGGTAACGCGACGGACTAACCCGGGTTACCGGTAAAACCCCCGGATACCGAAACCCCCCAGCACCAATTGAAGTACTTTTTTTGGGAAGCATTGGACAAACCCGATCCAGCGGTCGGGGATAAAAAAAGGGTATCCAAAAGACCCGGGTGATGAGCAAGGTATTGATGCGTACTTACAAAATGGACGCATGACCTCAAAAAGGACAATTTCACAGCATACTTTAGGCGACGTCAAGAATTTTTCGTTCATCTTGGGTGTTTTTCTGTGGGGAACAGAGTCTTATACCAGAAAACTACTTGAAAGGGTTTTGAAATTGTTTCATGTGGCTCATCCGGGTTGTGGTCATAAAAAACTTTTTTCCCGGGGATATTGTGGGTGGCCGGGAATCGACAAAGACTTAAAAATATGTCAAAAAGATGCAACAATTTTCAAATACAACGACGAACCCACTAAAACACCTCCATGTCCTTGGAAAGGCCGGGCAAAACCTTGGGCGAGACTACCTCGATTCATGGGTCCATTCATGGGGAACCTTTTTCTCATTTTGTAACGCCTACTCCCAATGGGCAGAAGTGGTTATAATGAAAAACTTAACATCATTAACAGAAAAAATCATCTACGAAGAAACTTCGCAACGCACGGGGTACCAGCAAATTGGTTTCCCATAAAGGAACCCCGGGTTTTTTCTCGGGTGAAATTTAAGGGAAATTTCTAAGAATAATGGTATTACGCATGTTGCGTACCCCATTCCACCTGCATCAAATGGACAAGCTGAAAGAACTGTTCAGACGGTGGGAAGCCCCCAAAAAAATGAAAAAAGGGAACCAAGTCACGGTCTCAAGTTCTTGCTACATCAACATAACCTCCGACACGGTACCAACAAGAGTCCTGCTGAACTTCTTGGGTCGGCTAAACCCGGGCAGCCTTTTATCTTTTGAAACCAGACTTTAGCAAGAAGATCGCCAACGTCAGGGGGAAGAATGGGGAAACCCCGAAGCTCCTGAGCGAAATTTGAAGAAAGGGGCAGCAGTGTTCGTGCGGAACTATCCATGGAAAAAAAGTGGAGCCCGCAAATTCACCAAAAGTCGGCGGCCCACGAAAATTCGAAAACGAACTAATGAGGTACGGCCCGGAAACGACACCTAGACCAAATGGGGGGCGAGACTCGCGGTCGACAGAACTATGAAAGGGGGTTTTAACCCAAACCTGATTCTCCTTCAGAACCATCCCTATAGGAAGGGGAAAAGAAACCTCTGCCCCCCATTCATTCTCCCCAGCAAGGGGGAGGGTACCCCACTCCTCGTGCTAGACCCCCACGAAAAAATTTGTTATGATTAAATCAGTTCTTTAAAAACGCTAATTGATAAAATTTTAAATTTAAATCAACTTTTAAAAAAAAACCCAGAAGGGGGGGTTGTTAGACATTTGAACTACCCGCCTAAGCCGCAGTGTAGTGAGCTCTGTGTGGGGTCTGAGGGCGGTGGGTCAGTATTGCTGTTTTCCCCGTTTGACTTGCAAAAGGGGCGATTCATGTGCTTGCATCCTAGTGATTGTAATTTTATCTATTCTAATAAAGACTGTTAATCTTTTATCAAATATCGGGATGATTCATATGGGCCCTCATAACAAACATAACAGCCCCACTGAAAAAACAGTTTTTTTTGACTTGAGTGGGTAAAATCTAAATACAAAAGTTTTTAATTTATTTTGTAAAGATAAAAATCAAACTGGGCAACCGGCTGCAAGCTTTCACGGGGGCGAGGGCATATCGATCTCTGTTGCCCTGAAGTGGGGGATATATGAAAGTACCTAAACTCCTGCCAGGTTAATTCAGAGATTTTGAAGGGGCCTCACATCAGAACCGACAGCCCTTTTCCGCTAGAGAGAAAAAAAATAAGAGAATAAATAAACAAAAAAACACGAGATAATTTCCCCCCGCCAGGGAGTAAATATAAGTCATCCCTTCGGTCTCAAACGAATCGCAATAATATAAAACAACGCAAAAAGGGCAAAAGGAGGGCAAAAATTTCTTTGAGAGGTGAAAGGGGTCTATTTATATTTTATTGAAAGCGGTCCAAATGGTTGACTCCAAAACTTCGGTCCCCCTCGAAGCTGAAGGAAAGGGGTTGTATATATACTGGGACGGAGTTTCAAGGTGTAAAAATGACTGGCAAATATTGCGACGATTTTTAACAATTTACCCTAATCAATAACGATTAAATGCCATGATGCAATCGTCCTGGAATAGAATGTCCATTAGTTTAACTTAAAATGTGTTCTTTGAGACGCTTAAAAATCATCATTGGATTTCCCTTAGACGGGAGTAAGTTATCTAATAACTCGATCAAAATCATTGCATGGGTTATGATTTTCTCTGAAAAATGCTTTCTGCCCGCGTTTCTTTTCCATTTACAAGAAAGCATACAAGGGAAGATAATGAAATTGGACGTTTTCTAGGACCCCCATAAAACAAAAACTACAACTTGGGTAAACACAAGGTGAGGCAATCAAAGTGGACTCGATATGGGTTTAAGATTGCAACTGAACGGTTTTAATGCAGTGCTATTTTCCAAAAGTTGAACAAAGTATTCTTAGTTTTATGCGATTACTAATTTAAAATTTTCATCGATTTTCATGAGTAAGTTCACGAAATTAAAAAAATCGTTCCCAAAATTTGTATCACACGGTCCCGACAATACTTAGGGTGCATAAACAAATACAAGTTCTAAATAAAAGAAAACTTGAACTCAAAATCTGACAATACATTTTGTAAGAGACATTATCACCAACTATAAAAATCCCCACGTATACCTAGCTTTTTACGGAACCGACTGCATTCTGGACGAATAAAAAATTTTTAAATGCGTGTCAATTTGTTTCATGTGCCCACCTGTAAAGCGTAGTTTAGGTAGGGCCTGGGTTTTTTTAAAAAATTCATTGGCTGAATTATTAATTCAGAGTAGAATTGGGTATGCAATTGGTGTTTATACAGGGTGCATGAGATTCGCACAAATCGATACCCGAAACGTTTCGCACTAAAAAATTTTGCAAAAGTACCCGTAAAAAACAATCAACAGATCCCATGAAAATAATAAAAATAACCATGTACCCTCAAAAATTTTAAAAATTCCCCAGAAAAACGTACTACTATCGGGGCCCATGCGTAAAATTTTTTTTTTTATTTTTGGGGCCCCCCATTTTTTTAAATTACATAAATTAAAGGGTAGATAAATGTTTTGCAGAACGTGTTAAAGCTATCAAATATCAATTTTTTTCTTTTTTTTTTGTCTAAATTTTCGCCAAATTAAATGTATTTCCAAAATAGTTATATTATTTTCAGTGGCATAAATTACTATTTTTGTCGTTTTGAAGTGAAAACTTGATCAACGTTATATTAACAGGAGGGAATACCCACAGTCCACTTGATGACACTCCAGACCGATTTTTTTATAAAAATTTTAAGAAATCGCTTGCCATCAAATAAATTTCGCGTAAAAAAAAAAAAAAACAACGCGAAGGTCAAAAGGGGGAAAAGTTGTTTTTGAGAGGTAAGGGATCTTATGTGAATAAAAACTAAAGGGTTCAAGTGGTTATCCCCAAAGCGTGGGTCCCCCTCGAACGGTGAAGGAAGGCGTGTTATATATACTGCACGGAGATCAAGGTTAAAGTGACGGGCAACTATTGCGACGATTTAACAATTTACCCATAATCAATACATTAAGGGCCATGATGCAATCGCCCCTGGAAGTAGAATGCCTAATTTTAAAACTTAAATGTGCTTTTTTTTGATACTTTAAAAAAAACCTTAAATCAGGATTGCCGCAGCAAAAAATAATTCTGACCCCCTTGGTTTGGACTCCTTCAGACTATGGTTAATTTCATCCCCTTTGCGTTCTGGATGGTTATTTAGCTTTTCCTACTATTTCATGGCCGGCGCCTCCACCATTTGTAATGCTGGGATAGGTTTCCCTACTTATTATTGGTAGGCGTAGTCAGTTACACAATATGCTTGTTTGGTTCACTACGGAACCTATACTTTACACTAGTGTAGACTCTGGCTCACAGTGTAGCCGTTTGGTTTGACTTTGTGTAATGTAAAGTGTAGCATATCTACACGAGCTCTAGGAGGTCGTGTAGAGTGTAGGTGTAAAATTTAGGCGCAAAATTAAAAGAGAACAGATCAAACAATTAGCAGACACTTCCGGGATGGCAACCGAAAAAAATCCTAAAGTCAATTTATTCAATATATTTTGGGTACGCTTAAAAAACCCATTCGGAGGGGTTTTTTTTTGTATTGCTTAAATTAGATGAAACAAATGCTAGGAGGGTACTCTACCTCAATAAGAAAAAGAACAGCTAATGAAATTATTTTCAAAATAACTTTTTCATCGTTGTATGTTGAAGTAGACTCCTATCCATCAGAATTTACTCCATTTAGCCCCAACATTCTGTTTTTTGTTTGATTATGTTTTAGTAGTTTGACAGTTCGATGTGGGCGAATCTAGTGTAGAGTGTAGCTCAAAACGTTTGGTTATATCGGGTGAAGTGTAGTGTAATTTGATTTCAAGGCTTACACCTACACTACACGAGTCTACACTACACTCGTCTACACTACACTCTTAAAGATAGTTGCATTAAAACACATCTTCCAACATCCATCTTGCCTGGTAACCCAACATATCCTCTCTATTTCTTCTTGGTTACCCAAATCAACAACGGTTGAGCTTCCTCCGCCAACAACTGTCATGGTTTGTCACATTGTCAAACCTTGTCACAATATTGCAAGTGCAACCTCGAAAAGACGAAGAGTTTGCATTGATGCCAGAGCTGCACATAATACCACAGCGCTGCCACATGATCATAGCTCACCGTCCCCTTCGCAGAAAACTGTCATTAGATGCCATTGTTTTATACTTGTTTGAGTGTGCATCAATTCGCGATGCGTTTTCTGCTATGCTATAAAATTTCCAAAAAGGCCTACCAGGAAATAATGTTTCTTCCCGCTTTTAAAACTGCGGTTACTAGACGTCTTTTCATGCGACCCACTCTCACAAGACCATGACTGATTCGGAAAGGTCTCCGTTCGAATCCTCGTGACCCGGAAAACTTACTGAAGTTTTACAAGGTTTTTTTCATCTTTTAAGCGTATAAAAGATTTTGTTTCTTAAACAGTCCTCGGAAATCCCTTCACAAAAACTGTCCTATCCGCAACGTAGGCCTACCTATAGTTCTCTGACGAGGGGGATACTTGCACCTATAACAAATTTCCCCTTGGTTAAAAATTTTAAACTATGGAAAACGCTTAGTCCCCCCCGCGTTTTGATGAGCGTAAATTTGGGGCATCGAGCTGCCAGTGTTATGCGGATTTTCTTTGTTCTGTGAAAAAAATCATTACTAGTTTAAATTTTTTTTAAAAAAAAAATTTTTAAAGAAAAAATTACCTTAAATTTTAAATTTTTTAATTTTAAATTTTAATTTAAAAAAGAAAAAAATCGTGATATTGAAATTTTCTAAAAATAATTTTTCGATTGCGCACAAATTTTACACAAAAATATAATTTTTAAAATTAAGGTTTTTGAAAAAATTTTGCAATAGGATATAGCATATAGGTGTTATAAGTCAAAGAATTTTTTTAAAAAAAAAAAAAAAAAAATAAAATTTTGATTTTTTGAAAAAATTTTTCGATTACCTCAAATTTGCACGAAATCTTAATTCATGAAATTAAAGGGTTTTGTGAAAAAATCATTACAATCGGTTAAATACATGTATGTTATAAGTCGAAGAAAATTTTTAAAAATCCAAAAAAATCGTAAAAATTTTGGTTTTTAGAGAAAAAATTTCCCGATTGCGCTCAAAAAAGTGGAGTTTTTAAGTTCAGAGATTTTGAAGGCCTCCATGAAATTTCATAGCAATCGGAGTATCGGTTTTGCCCGGAAAGTGTTAAAGATACACAAAAATACAGAAAGAAAGAAAAAAAAAAAACATTCCGAATTTTTTCTCCATGTAGTGAAAGGAATCTTCGCTTCGCTCCTACGCCATCCAATAAGCTTTTGTTACACACTAGAGATGATTCGGGCCCCCTTGGGATTCGTCGGTTTGACATCCTCCCCAAAAAAAAAAAAAAATCCACTGAGATTTTCATAATAATATAGCTTTATGGTTCTGATCCCTCAAACCGCTGCGGACATTAGGTTACGGCGAGTGAAAAATGACCCCTGTTTTCACGACCAGACGATCAGCCAGCTGCCCAAAAACTCCCCTTTGTCTTGTATTGTAGAATACACATTCAGGGTTTTTAGAATAGAACTTTTTGACTCCCCCTGCCCACACTTTCCCTCCAACTGATTTCCCTTTGCTTTCACTCCTTTAAAACCCCACCTAGATAGCACCTCAACAGGGGTCTGTTCGTACAAAACCTCTGCAAAGCTCACACAACAGAATTAGACTATTTTAGCTTGTTGTACACGAACCTTTTCAACTTCATCTTGACAGGATGAGCTAGCTCACGGAATGAACCTAGGGGCTCCTATACTCTGCTTGCTGCTGGATGGAATGAACACTATCCCTACAGGAGAGCTACAGCACTGCACACGTTCCCGCAGGACTTGCTAGCGACACCTCCGACGACTGCTTGCACGGTTCATGCCATCTGGTCTGACCGAGCTTGTCTTCGCCGACACGACGTGCGACCGAGACCCACAGACGCTGTACCAATACTGAAAAATTGCAGCACACAGTGTGTCGTTCCCATGCATTTACCTTGAATTTATTGAAAAACTTGAGTACAGCATCGTTGTAATTTTACACCAAGTGTAATAAACATTAAAAAATATGTGAAAATCTGTACTACACACGAATTCAAGATTATGAAGTCCGCGGTGACACATACGATTTAGTCGCTGGTTCGAAGCGTATGGCTCTACGAGGACGTGGGTTCGATGTTGTCCGCGGTGACACATACTATTAGGGCGCTGGTCCGAAGCGTGTGGCTCTACGAGGACGTGGGTTCGATGTTGTCCGCGGTGACACATACGATTAGGGCGCTGGTTCCGAAGCGTATGGCTCTACGAGGACGTGGGTTCGATGTTGTCTGCGGTGACACATACGATTAGGGCGCTGGTCCGAAGCGTATGGCTCTACGAGGACGTGGGTTTGAATCTGGAAACCCGTATAAGGTATAGTTATATTTTTGTAATCGGCCCCTCATTGTCTTGAATGGCCTGAGTCAAGGCAAGGCCGTCTAGATATATCGCTTCGCTCTCTAGGCCTGCATCTGGCTGCCGATTCTCGCTGTGACGTCACGAGCGGAGGCCGACTCTCAGCTCTACGCGCTATGCTGTAGCATTGCGCGCTAAACAACATCTCCCAATTTCATTTGTTTCAATGGCATTCCTGGCCATCTGATGCATGCTACTTTCAAATACCTACTTTACAAAATAATACTGTGCATTCAGTATGCACAGACTTGAAAAAGTTTGCACTTCCTGTAAGGTAAGATAGTAATCAAAATTCCTTATAGAATCCTAGTCCAGCGTTGCTTGCATTGTATATCGGGTCCATTGAGGACATATTTTAATTTCCAATTTCCAAGTAATACTTATTTCCGTTTGAACACACATGAGTTATTATGGTAGGTATATTTCGTCTTCAATACAGATTCAATTGTTCACGTCTCGGCATAGTTGTGTCAACAAAGTCCAACTCGCTACCTTCCCGTGGTTTGGCCTGTGAGTAGGGGAGTAGTGTATTCCCCAAAACTAAGGGCGAGCTCTGGCCGGTTAGGGTGCGTGTTGCAGAGAGGGCTCTCGCGCAAGTTTTTATCACTCCTTTCTTCATTCACACAGCCTTACTCATATTTATTTTCTTCTTTCACTTTTTCGTCTCCATACTTGCCGGCCCTCTCTGCAACGAGCACTCCTCCGTTCCCACACAGTTTAACCCATCCTATCCAACATCCTCACTCGTTCCCATTAACCCCCCTCGTCTTCCCTTAACGTTCCCCATTGAAAAGAAAGTAAACATAGTGGTAATCCAAAATTATGGAAAAAGAAAATTTGGAAGATTCCAATACAATTGCCATGGGCACTGATAACTCTAGTGTTGAGTGCCCTAAAACAACATTAACTAACTAACTAACATCTTCTCCAAGCCGAATTTTGTACGCGTTTGTGCGGGCAGTAGAGTAAAGTTCGCTTGAACTCAAGTGCATTTTGTATAATGTATTACATCGGTGTATTCCTAGAGAGTGATAATAATATTTTCGTGTGCAAATAGTGTAATACCCTAATCATGTTTTACGATGGCATGATTGTATATATATTATAAATAAGTTACGCGTCGTACGCTGTCGTACATTTGCTGGGAAAACTCTTCGTCCATCTGCTGCAATTTAGGTTAGTTTAATAATAATGTGACTGTGACAAAACTAATTTTTCTATTATTCCAAAATGTTTCTACTAAATGTACCAACTGACGGCATTTTATTCGCCGGCGTCGAAATACCATACACGTAAGTACATTCTAATGGCCTATATAATTTTGAATATAATCTCCACTGTACAAATAACTAAAAAGTGTGGGAGCAGTGCCTGAATATGACCGATTATACTTTAATGTTATGACATTATTTGCATACAAGATAATCCAATCTATACAATTGGCAATTCAACAAAATGTTTTAAATAAGTTATACGTATCATTCGAATATATCGTACGTGAAAGATCGATGGTTAAAACGAAGAATACAACGTCAATATAGTTTCTCTTTAGGTGCCGCTTTACACTGTCACACGATGTAAACGCGGAACAAAATAAGTTCCAACAGTACCATAAAACTATCCCTAAACCTTGCGGAATGTATATGAGGGCACCATAAATGAATAATTTTGATATATCAGGCAAAAATTGTGTTCCGCGTCGTGTTATTCCTATACGCGCCATGCTACGGCCTCTCGCCAGTCGGCCTCCGCTCGTGACGTCACTCAATGCAGTTGCTGGCCTGTCGCCTGAGTGCACTTATAGAGCTTTAAGCAACACAAATCATCATCCGAATTGATGATAATGATGTTAAAATCCAAGCCTTTTATATCAAAAATATCAATATCATTTGAGTGATAGACCTACTTCTCGTTCTAGTTGGTGGCGCTACGGGGGTTCCTGGGGGGCACATGCCCCCCCCCCCCCCTGAAGAAAGGTCATGCCCCCCTGATTGCCCCCCCTGTCGAGTACCAGCCGTCAATTGCTGTTTAAGGCCCTAGCAAATTAAAAAAAAATCACTCGCTAAATATTTTGTCTAGAGTTAAGTAGTGGATCGATTTGTCGTGTCTGATGAGATAATAACAGACGAATACTACAGCTTGTGTAGAAATTCTTCGAACCTTCATTACCCTGTCTACATTTTGTTGTGGGGATCGTTTATTATAACAAAAGGTTGTGTCCAGGGAAGTTTCCATGTTTTCGGTCAAGGGGCTCCAGCGACGGGGGGGGTGGGGGTGGGGGGTGCAACAGTTAATCTTAAGCTATACACATCTTGCCCCCTCAATTTATTACCTTGCCCCTGCTCTCTCCCCCATTGATTATTTTCTAGCGCCACCACTGCAGTCGTGCTAAATGAGAGGTGAAATATTTGTGAATCCTGGATTGTTTATGAATAATATGAAGCAACTCTACCTATATCTTCCGATCTCATGTGATGCTCATCTCGTGCTAGTACTAGTTAGGTGCCTGGTTTAATACTGACGACTGACAAGTCTATAAATACTGACTTAAGGTGACTATCACCAAAATGTTTTCCAAGCTATGTATACATCAGTAGTTACAATGTAAGAACATCAGTCATTTTCGAATTGGTTAGTCGACAAACGTCAACGTAGTAACAACGTAGTAGGTGGCTCTATAACGCACCAACAATCCAGAAGTCATTAGCCGTCCGCGCATGGCTTAAGTCATTAGCCGTCCGCGCATGGCTCTACGAGGACGTGGGTTCGAATCCCGCATAAGGCAGGGGTTTTTTGTCTCCCGGCTGGCGGGAGACCAGGGTTTAGTCCCCGGTCGAGTTGTTTTTTAAATGTATTTTGTACATGACGTTTGTTATACAACGGTAGGTAGCCTAATGGAGCTTGTCTTTAGCACCGTTTGCAAATAATAACAAAGATTAGTCGCTATTAAACTAAAGAAGTATATAATATTTTGATTGGATCGGAAAACAGTTATTAATTAATGGATGTTGTCATCGCCACTGACAGCTCTTTAGAACAAGAAGGAAATCTGCATGTTGTTTACTTTGATGCCGCGTGGGTGGCTAGCTTGCAGGTCTCAAGGTCAGCGACTCTGCGTAGTGCCCGAGCGTATCTAGACTTGACTAGAAACAAATGAATGGCGATGTACGTCATACATAACCTCTTATGATATGCTGCTTTCCTGATCAGCAAAACTATCCAAGCTGAGAAATTGGTGCAGCAAAAAGCATTGACAGACAGACGTTCTTCACCATTCATTTTGCCAGCAGTTAGCGTCCACTGTTCAGCACCCTGCCCTGCCCATATTACAGCTACTTTTCACAAATCTATACATAGATTTTTGTGTATGCATGTTCAGATACAAAGATACAAGGAAGGTACTTTCTGTAAAATTAGTTAAATTTTCAATAGGCCCTATGTACATTGGAAATAAAATTAAAAATTCTTCTAGATTAATAAATCTTCAAATCAATAAATTTCTCAGCTATTATATAATTTTGTAATACTTTGCTGTTTAGAAAAAGAAATTTAGACGGTAGGGGGGGGGATGGTTACTCCTCGTACTAACAGGTCAACTGACGACTCGTTCGAAATTTTTGCTATTGAAGAACAAAATTTGAAGAAAAAAAATAAAAAATTTTTTTGACTCCCCAAAACCTCAAGTTGATTGGGATTATATGCATTTGGCTATTCGAGACGACAAACCTACAAGAGAAAAATTATTATTTAAAAAAAATTTACTTTTTTCCAATATTTCTTGTTTTTTGGGTACAAAATGACCTCTGTGACGGGGGGGGAAATACACAAAGAAAATCCGTGTGCGAGTGATAGAACATTTTAATGTTTTTTTTCGTTACGATTTTCCCCTTTAAAATGTCCTCAGATTTTTGTCTTTAAAGGGGAGCGAAACGACTAAAGTTTTTCCATTTAATAAAAGACGTTATTCTGTGAATTTTGTGTGTTGTCTGTACGTCAAAAAACAGCCGAATCGGAACAGATTGCGCTGAAAATTAAAAAAAAACATACATCCGGGCGGTTTTCTAAAAAAAGTTAACAAAATCAGTAGACTTTCGGTATGAACCAAATAAATAAAAGTGATTTTTTTTAAAAATGATTCATTTTTAAAATTTTTTCAAAAAATCCAAACATGGTCACTCACTGTTTAACAATGACTTTGGCGTTTCCCTAGGCTTTTTTCACACATTTTAGTATTTCTTTCGTATTTGATTTATCTTTGATCTTTACCTGTCTTTAGATCCATCGGAGCCAAAGTATCTTTAATTGTACCTAGACACTTTAAAAAGGTATCTTAGCCAACACTGAGGTGGGGAAAGGGCTAGGACCAGAGCTCTACTAGAACGAGTCAACCCACGAGAAGTTTACGAGTTGTAGCCTACGTTGGTAGCCCCGGCTTGTCGAGACAATGAGATTGGCACATATTATCCACGAACAACTATTGAACAAATCCTTGTGTGCAGGATACAAAACAGGACTATTTCCTCTACGCTCTAAACCTGTACCCCAACCAGTACCACGTGAGACTTATACACGTGTCGGGGGCTGGGTTCGAATTCCGACAAACGCAATCCGACAATCGGACAATCGACGAATCTTTCGATTCCGTCTGCTATTTGCACATCGGAAACACTTACGACAATCGTAAATACGTTAACAACAAAATCCTCCATTTTTATTTCGATTACATAGCATCATATTTTGCTTAAATACCAGAACATTTCGTGATTTGTTGGTCCACAGTATACTAATTTGATACTTTATTAGTTGTTTATTGTTGCACAATACTTTATTTCCATTATTATTTATTTACTAGAAAACGCTCAGTTGGACGCGTTGATAAGCGAGCACGTGCTATAGCTAGACCCACATTGCACATTTTTATAAATTTTAAAATTTGCAACGTTCGCTGTCCACAGGGCCATGTTTCTAATATTATTTATTATTGACAAGGTATATTTGGGTAAACCCGTGTGTAAACCTTTACTTTGTGGATAAAATCCACCGCCATCTAGAGGACCTTGACTTCTTGGGAAAACTATTTAAACTCTTTGGTGACAAATAATAGACTGCTTCCTCGAAAGTATTTTGATTACTTCTTGGTGGCAGTGCATTAGAAACTTCGCGCGTCTTTTCGTTGCCATGGCAACGTTACTGTTGTTATAATGTAATTTCCATTTACACTACTTATCGGATCAAAATAAAATTAACATATTCGTGACCGGACGGACATTCTAAATGATTTGGCTACCTCAGATTTTGTCGCTGTTTAGTTTGAAAAAAAAAACATTCGATTAACTTTTATGTAACTTTTTAACTTTTTGAACGATTTTGCCACAAAACTAATGGCATTCAATCGAGAACAAAGCTTGCGGATAGTCAAAATTTCAAATCGATCCGAGCCTCCGTTCGAACGTTATGGCGAGACATACAAATAAACAAAAAAAAAAGCTAGTGACTATTTTTTCCGGCAGAGTCAAATGGAAACGCTCGCTTCGCTCGCTTACCTTAAATTTGACGTTGTATGCGTTCACAAGATAAAAAAAAAAAAAAAACACGGCTGCACAAAAACTCACTGCCTTCGGGAGATGACGGGGTATGAATTTAAGACAAGACAACTAGAGAATTTATTACTAGGAAAACGCTCAGTTGGACGCGTTGATAAGCGAGCACGTGCTATAGCTAGACCCACATTGCACATTTTTTTAAATTTAAAAATTTACGACGTTCGCGTTTCCAGTATTATTTATTATTGCCAAGGTATTTGGGTAAACCCGTGTTTAAATCTTTACTTTAAAATCCACCGCCATCTAGAGAACCTTGACTCCTTGGGAAAACTATTTAAACTCTTTGGTGACAAATAATAGACTGCTTCCTCGAAAGTATTTTGATTACTTGTAGGTGGCAGTGCATTAGAAACTTCGCGCGTCTTTTCGTTGCCATGGTAACATTACTTTTGTTATAATGTAATTTCCATCTACACTACTTATCGGATCAAAATAAAAATAAAATATTCGTGACCGGACAGACATTCTAAATGATTTGGCTATCTCAGATTTTGTCGCCGTTGAGTTTGAAAAAAAAACTTTCGATTAACTTTAATGTAACTTTTTAACTTTTTGAACGATTTTGCCACAAAACTAATGGCATTCAATCGAGAACAAAGCTTGCGGATGGTGAAAATTTCAACTCGATCCGAGCCTCCGTTCGAACGTTATCGCGAGACATACAAACAAAAAAAAAAAAAAAAAAAAAAAAAACAGTGACTATTTTTTCCGGCAGAGTCGAATGGAAACGCTCGCTTCGCTCGCTTAATAAAACATAAAATAAAGCATAATTATATAGTTTATAGATAGCATGTTTAAGTGTGTAATGGGTGTAAAAATCAGCGAATCTTACATAGTGATACGCTCGCAATGCCTGTGAGTGGCCCTCAGCTCTTCTATTCACTTTCAAACGCGTCTAATGGTTACATTTAGGTAATTGATTTTATCATGTCCACCGTGCCCAGCGACTACAAATTACAGAATGAATCGTCATACAAGAGAAACGAATGAATTAATACTCTATTCCAAATACAAAAACATTATACAATATACATATGCAAATATTGTGTTGTGGATTTCTTGGAAGCTGGACGTTCAGGAGAAGCTGCCATATCATAAAACACGGTCAACTCTTGTCTCGCTACGGCAATATTATTCTTGCATAACGGCCGAACGGCCACATAGATTGATCTGAAATTTTAAACAGACATCCGTGACCAGGTAACTGAGAACTGCTAACAAAATGAGCAAATCCGTTACGATTTAAACCTTCAAGAAAAAAAATGAAAAATAGGCTCAAAATGTGTAGGTTTTATTTTAACGACAATGGTTTTGTTTTTAAAAAAAATCTTTTGTTATTTGTC
>JAMZAV010009404.1:0-15932 GCA_024449915.1 Sweltsa coloradensis | reverse complement strand
TTACCTTAGAAAAAGAGGAAAAAAAAAGCGAAAAGGGGGCTATACTTAACCAACAGGTTATCGATGAAGAACACGCAAATAAAATCTTATCGTACATTGAAATCATTGGTGGGGTTTCAGGGTACGGGAAAATGTATCTATTAAAAGGCTAACCCCGCCCCCCTGACCCCAAGTGTCGCCGAAACATTCTGGATCATCTTTGTTAATAAATGTCAATATCAATAAAAAAAAATAAGCGCGGTATTCTAAGGCCCTTTCTTCTAAGCCCCTGGTACCGACGGTTGTGCTACACGTTGCGCAGCGGGCTTTAGAAGACAAACTTGTCCGGGCTTTAAGAGACTAAAAGTCTTCAAAAGGGCCCCTGTCTCCTAACGCCGCACGATGTTTTTGTTCGTTCCTATGGTTGTGCAGTGGGCTTTAAAAGACAAACTCGTCCGGCTTTAAGAGACTAAAAGTCTTCTAAAGGGCCCTGTCTCTAACGCCACACGATGTTTTTGTTCGTTCCTACGGTTGTGCAGTGGGCTTTAGAAGACAAACTCGTCCGGGCTTTAAGAGACTCTGTCTTCTATATAGCCCTGTCTCCTAACGCCCGGACGATGTTTTTGTTCGTTCCTACGGTTGTGCAGTGGGCTTTAGAAGACAAACTCGTCCGGGCTTTAAGAGACTAAAAGTCTTCTAAAGCCCTGTCTCCTAACGCCCACACGATGTTTTTGTTCGTTCCTACGGTTGTGCAGTGGGCTTTAGGAGACAAACTGTCCGGGCCTTTAAGAGACTTGTCTTCTATATAGCCCTGTCTCTAACGCCGGACGATGGTTTGTTCGTTCCCACGGTGTTGTTGGGCTTAGAAGACAAACCCCGGGGCTTTAGAAGACTAAAGTCTAAAGCCGTCTTAAAGCGCCCCGTTTTTTCGTTCCTAGGGTTGGCAGTGGTTTAGAAGACAACTCGTCCGGGCTTAAGGGAAATCTGCTTCTTACTGCCTGTCCGGGAAGTTTTTTTCGTTCCCTGTTGTGCTGGTTTAGAAGCAAACTCGCCGTGGGCTTTAAGAGAAAAAGCTTCAAGCCCTGTCTCCTAACGCCCACGATTTCTCTGTTTGTCAGGCCTACGTGGAGTGGGCTTTAAAGACAAACTCCGGGCTTTAGAAGGCTTTCTATAAGCCCCCTGTCTTAACGCCGGGCCTGGTTTTGTTCGTTCCTAGGTTGCAGGGCTTTAGGACAAACTGTCCGGGCTTTAAGAGACTCTGTCTTTCTAATGCCCTGTCCCTAACCCGGCGATTTTTTTCGTTCCTTGGTTTGAAGCAAATGTCGGGCTTAAGAGACAAAAGTCTTCTAGGCCTTTAACTAACGCTCAACGATGTTTTTTCTCCAAACGTCGCAGTGTTTTGTTACCTACGTTGTGCGGGCTTTAAGAGACTAAAACTTCAGCCTTTAAACCCCAAAATGTTTCCTGTTTTCCTCGCCTGCAGTGGGCTTTCAATCGTCCGAGTTTTAAGAAGATCCTATAGCCCTTTTCGGACCTCTGTCGTTTTTATGTTCGTTCCTACGGGTGCGGTGGGCTTTTTGTCATACGGGTTGGTTAAGAGACTTTAAGACAAACTCTCTCCTAAGGCTAAAGTTTTTGCCTAGTCTCCAAGTGGGCATTAGAGACTTCTCCTTTGAAGAGTTTTTAAAGCCTGCCCTGGCCTACGATGTTTTGTCTTCCTAGGTTAGGGCTTTAACCCGGACGAGTTTTTTCTAGCTAGTTTCGCTTTCCAAACTCGCCGGCTTTAGCTGTTCCTTCGGTTGTGCATGGCTCTAACGCAACTTTCGGCTTTAGTACGGTCTGTGTTCTTATAGAAACAAACCCCGGGACGTTTTGTATTTCCTACGTTGGCAGTGGGCTTAGACGGACGTTTTGTCTTTAAGGAGTGGGTTTTCTAAAGGACAATCTCTACGCCACGGGTTAATGTTTCTAAAGGCCCTGTCTCTAACAACATGTTTTAGCTTCCTACGTTTGCGTTTCAACTCTCCGGGTTTATGGCTTAAAGTCTTTGGCCCTGGCTTTAACAACCGGGTTTTTCTAAGTTTGAGGCCCTTTGAAGGGAGAATTCGTCCGGGTTTAAGGGACTAAAAGTCTTCTAAGGCCTGTTAACGCCCACACGATGTTTTGTTCTTCTACGGTTGAGGCTTCTTAAGACAAACTCGTCGGGCTTTTAACGGTTAAAGGCTTTAAAGGCACTTCCCTGGCTAACACGATTAGTCTTTAAGGGCTGGCTTTAGAAGACACATGTCTTGGCTTCCAGGTTGTCTTCTTTAGCGCATCCTCGCCGGTATGTTTTGTCTTCTAAAGGCTGGCTTAACCCAACTGTTCTGGTTAGTACCTGTTTATGGGTTTTAAAACGCCGGGCTTAATTTAATTCTTCTGGCTGCTGCTACGCACAATGTTTTTTTCTTCCTACGGTTGTGCTCTGTCTTTAAGAAAACCCTCGTCCGTTCCCGGACGATAAATTCTTTCAAGCCCTGTCTTCGCAGAGTTTTGTAAAACGTCCGGGTTAGGGGTATAGAAGCAAAGGCCCGCTTCTAACGCCCAAAACGAGTTTTGTTCTTCCTACGGTTGTTGTGTTAGACAAGTTTTGGGCTTTAAGGACTCTGGTTCTAAAGCCCTCCTAACGGACTGTCTTCTTTCCTTCCTGCGCAGTGGTTTTGGGCCACTTGTCGGGTTTAGAGACTCCTTCTAGCCTGTACTCTAGACCGTTTCTTTTACCGTTCTACTTCGTGCGGGCTGTTTAGACAAACCTCCGGCTTTAAGAGACTTAGTTAAAGCCCTGTTTCCTAACGCCACACGAGTTTTTGTTCTTCCTAGGGTGCAGGGGTTTAGAGACAAAACTCGTCGGTTAGAGGCGATAAAAGCTCTAGCCCGTTAAACCTCCCCCAACTTTTGTTTTCCCGGTTTTGTGCAGGGGGCTTTAAAGAATCGTCCGGGCTTTAGAGACAAATCTTCTAAAGGCCCTTTTCTTAAGCCCACGTTTTTGTCGCCACGTGTTTGTGGGCTTTAGAAGACAAACTCGTCCGGCTTTAAGAGACTAAAAGTCTTCTAAAGCCCTGTTCCTAACGCCCACACGATGTTTTGTTCGTTCCTACGGTGTGCAGTGGGCTTAGAAGACAAACTGTCCGGGCTTTAAGAGACTAAAAGTCTTCTAAAGGCCCTGTCTCCTAACGCCCACCACGATGTTTTTGTTCGGTCCCAGACGTTGCAAAGCGGGCTGTTCTTTGCAATGTGGTGTAACCATAAATTCGTAAATGGGGCGGCTAGGGGGGGGGGGAGAGGGTATAAAATGTATGCATTGATGTAGCACGTTTTTAATTTATAAAAAATATGTGTTTTAATGTGTAAATCTTGCTGTTTCTACAGGACACCTATTCTTTATTATTTCGATGCATTTCAGTGTTTGCGTACTTCCACTGTGGCTAACGTCAAAATTTACATATTCACATTTTTTTTCCTACCAAGGAAATTCGTCTCATAAACACCCGTTTTGTCCTTTTTCCAAAATTAGTATTTTTAACGGGTATTTTTCTTAAATGTACCCCTTTTCACAAATTTCCATTTTCACAAAAAAACTAGTGCATGTTTTTTTTCCTATTACGCTGTAAACATATTTTTGTAACAAACGACGAATGCACGTGAGATCAAATAACATAATGTATACTTCCGGTCCTCTAGGCTCTCATTTTTTTCTTATCTGTAATGGCGTAATCTTGATTTATGAAAAACGAAGAGACTTCTTAGAAGATAATATTAGTGCGGGCGTTAGGAGACAGGGCCATAGAAAACTTTTAGCCTCTTAAAAAGCCCGGTCGATCACGTTTGTCTTATAAAGCCCGCTGCGCAACGTGTAGCACAACCGTCGGTACCAGGGGCTTAGAAGGTGAAAGAAGGTTCAGGGGCTAGGAGACAGGGTCTTAGAAGCCAACACCAACGTGAAGTTCAACCGTCGGTACCAGGGGCTTAGAAGGTGAAAAAAGGTGTAGCGGCATAGGAGACAGGGTCTTAGAAGCCAACACCAACGTGTAGCACAACCGTCGGTACCAGGGGCTTAGAAGGCGAAAGAAGTTCAGGGGCTAAGGAGACAGGGTCTTAGAAGCCAACACCAACGTGTAGCACAACCGTCGGTACCAGGGGCTTAGAAGGTGAAAGAAGGTTCAGGGGCTAAGGAGACAGGGTCTTAGAAGCCAACACCAACGTGTAGCACAACCGTTGGTACCAGGGGCTTAGAAGGTGAAAGAAGGTTCAGGGGCTAAGGAGACAGGGTCTTAGAAGCCAACACCAAAAAATACGCGTGTCAATCGGAGGTCGTGTCCAGTTTTCATTGTGAGACGTGACACGCACGGACGAACGAACTTAAAGGTGCTTCGCTCCCTAATCAATTTTATAGAAATGCCCCTGAACATTCCCTCATGAGTTATTCATATCTCTATACGTTGTTCGTCACCTGATAAGGGGTAGGATTCCAGTTTCCTTCAACAAAATATTTATTTAAATAAATTCTTGAGGATGTTTTAAAGTCTTTACTTAACTTACAAACAACATTTGATCAATGATTGAATATAGGTAATAAATTTGATTATTGAATCAATGAATCAATGAATTGTTCGTGGAAACCTGACTTAGTACAACTTGCCCCTTGTCAGGTAGAATAGTTAGGAGGGAATGTTCAAGGGGCATTATTAGGCTTAACTCCAGTATGTGCATCCCCCTCAGCTGAAGTGAGAAGTGACATTGGCGGGTATCGATGCGGCAACCCCTTGAACAATATTCTCACATGTAACGCTTTAAGCGACGCTACCTCTATCAATATAGCTGAGAAGTAGCCTTCATTTTAATAAGTCTGATAGTAAGAAGCCCAGTGCAGATACATGCATAAAAGACTCTTTCGTTACTCTATTGGGTAAAAGCATCCTTTGGCATAGAGGTACGTGAAAATGACTTTTTAATTTGAAATATTTCCAGTCAAATTTTTAAAATTTTGAGGCTCTCTAAACATATTTTAGCATTGAAACAATTTTTTTTGTAAAATTTCCATCACACCTTTAATGTTGGGGGTTTCTGCACTAATGGAAAACGATGATGTATAGCAGTATTTGAAATCAATTGTTTTGTCATTTGTATACTAAATGGTTTTATTTGGAATCCTGAACTAATTATCGTAGCTATTGGAAAATATTCGCATTTTGCAGCATTGAAAACTATTTGACCTCGATACGTAATCAGCGACAAACACGTTTATAGTTGAATAGCTGGAGTAGTTGCTTTATTAGCCTTTTGTTCGTGATCGTGCTGTGTGTAGACATAACACGAGTCAAGTTACTCGAGAAATTAACAGGGCTTTATTTTACACTGTTTTACCATCTATAAACTCTTTTAAATCAATGTTATTTGCCAGGTGGCAAGTACCAGGGACCACCCTTTCCACAAGTTACTTGTTTAAAAAACATAGGAGTAAAAATGTAATTTTTTCTCATGGGAAACCGGTCTATATACCGAATCAGAGTATAACGCGTCACGCACGAGCTGTTTGGGATCACGCGTTACGCACGAGCTGTTGGTACGCGTTTACGGCACGAGCTGTTGGTTATAACGCGTGGACGCACGGGTGGTTAACGCGTGACGCACGAGCGTGGTTAAAGCGTGGACGCACGAGCTGTTGGTTAACGCGTGACGCACGAGCTGTAGGTATACGCGTGGCGCACGAGCTGTTGGATAACGCGTGGACGTTTGAGTTTTATATTATCACGCGGGGACGACGAGCGTTGGTATAACCACGTGGAGCCGAGCTTTTGGTATAACGCGGGACGCACGACTGTTGGTACACGCGGGGACGCAGAGTGTTGGTATAACGCGTGGCGCACGAGCTGTTGGTTAAACGCGTGGACGCTTGAGCGTTGTATTATCAGCGTGGACGCACGAGCTTTTGGGTATCACGCGTGGACGCACCAGCTTTTGGATCACGCGGGGACGCACGAGTGTTGGTATCACGCGTGGACGAAAGGTTTTGGTATCACCGCTAAGCGTGGGTACTCTGTGGGTTTTTAAAGGGAATTGAAGTTTTATTTTTAAAACCCCAAGTACTACGGAGTTGCAATATAGGGGCAAAGCTTGGCTTTATTCACCTTCTTTGGGGGTAGGGGAATTTGATATTCAATCATTCTTGAGGCTCCCTCTCTTGTTCTAACCTCTTTTTGGTGGGGGTTCAGGGCACTAGTTTTTAAAATTTTTCTGGGCGGCCCAACCCCCCTAACCCCCCGGGGCACCAAAACATTTGTATCATCCTTCCTTTTGGGAGGGAATATAAAAAAAAAAAGTTTTCTTTTACTAAAATAAATTTTAGTTTGTATCACGATAGGCTATACCCGCTATAACTCAGATGTCAACATGCATATAAACAGTAAACCCTATAGTTTTTGGTGTTTGGGTTTTGCCATAGATTTTTTTTCTTTTAACGCATCTCCTCAGAGCTAAAACAGGGGAAATTTCAGTATGTCTTTATACATCCCTTACGTGATAACCATTACTGGTTTTATTTCATATAACAACTCCGCGGTTTCGCTACTCCAGATAGGTAGGTCAAGCTTCACTTTTGCTGACGAATGTTCCAATTCTATTTTAATGATGCAGCGGCAATAATAAACAAAAAAATGCTATCTAGGGGAGTTCAAACACCCCACCCACTAGGGCTTGTATCGCTGACAAGGTGGTTTTAGGTAAAAGCGGGTTTACATGAAAGCAAGCATGCAGGGAAATCAAATAGCAAAATTTCGCCTCTTTCAAAGTGCATTTATGATTATATTATTTCCACTTTCCATGGGTCGGGGGACCCCCGAAAGACAAAGCTACTTTATCAACGGGAAAATCGAAAAGAAACCTAAATAAAATACACCGTGCGTTATTTTTGGGGGGCGCCCGGTTGATAAAAAAGTTGCATTCATAATGGGGGCGGTGCCAAGCACAGCATTTTTACTTCTGAGATGCTAGATACCCCCTCCCCACCCCTCCTCCCGTTACCCCATGGCAGTGGCGTACCCCGGGGGGGGGGGGAGGGGGGGCAACCCCCCCCCTTTTTCAAAAGAAAAGTGGAAAGTGCACTAACGTTCAATGAGAATATAGAAAACTGTTTATCGCAAAACTAATGGCAAATTACCACCTAACCAAAAGAGGATTTTAGTAGATACAAATTTGGTTATTGTGATGCTTTAAAACGCACAGATTTTCACCTCAATGACCTTGAAAAAGAAAACTTTTAGATTAAAAACAGGATTTTAGTAGATAAAAAGTTGGTGATGCTTTAAAACGCACAGATTTTCACCAAAATGACCTTGAAGGAGAATTGTTTGGGGGCAAGTTCCCCGGACCCCCCATTTAGCCTTCGGTGCATCTATGAATTAATTGGTTGAACCCCCCCCTTGAACAATTCCTGGATACGCCACTGCCCCACGGTTACCATTCACCAAAATTATTTTTAAAGGAAGTGCTAACAAAAGAGTCGCGTGTGCATCGAACGTCGTATTCGGTTTTTATCGTGAGTCGTGACACACGCACGGACGGACAGAAGAGTGATGCTTGTATGGGACCTTCGCTTTTTGAAGAAGGCCTTCTTTAATCAATTTTTTGATTGGATATTTCTTAAGAGTCAACCGGAGTTTGGCCAGTAGGCCTAAGTTGGTGATAATGGGAGCTTGAAAGAGGCACTGGAGGTGGGATTTCGCAAATGTCACTCAGAATATTCGAAAAATAGCCGTCCAATAGACGGCCGCAGTTGCAATGTACATCTGTGGCTGCACGATGTATTGCAGAAGCTCCGATACGGTGCGGCAGCGTGAGTCCGGTCTACGGTCCGCGAGGCGCGAAGCATCGTTCGCAGTCTCGCTCCGTGGACGAGTTACAACAGAGGGTGCTAGATCTAGGGTGATTGAGTAAATTTTATGATCAGGGAAAATTTCCCAAATTGGTTATTAATGTATGTGATGAATGAAAAAAGTGTATAAAAACTTACCGACTGAAAATGTGGAATCGAAACACCCCCGAAAAAAGTAAAAGTTATTCGAAACGCTGTTTTAAGGGACAAAAGACATACTTAAAGGCAGTTTGGGTTTTAAAAATTTTTTAATCAAACTTATTATTAAAAAATTTATTTGCGTGGGTACGTGTAACGTCCGGGTTTATTGCTTTTTACCTACGTACATAAGTATCCCATAATATTAAAAATGGTTGTGAAACTTTTAATCAGGAGGGATTTTTAAAGGCTCCCCCTTCCCAAACCCACCCCCTGTTTGAAAACCATGCACTGACCCAATTGTTTGATTTGGATTTTAAAAGGGGAATTTTGGGGAAATGGCTTCTGAAGAAAGTGCTTTTTTTTATTATTCTTTTGACATTTGAATTCAATACATTAAAACCGTCACATTTTTTTCTATCAAGTCCGAAAATCCAAAAAAGTACAGTATGTATAGGGGGTACAACAATAGTACCTATCATTGAGTTTTTTGTTTCCGTTTTTTTTTCGGGCTGCTTTGAAGGGAAAGATAAAAAAAAGTAAACTATTCCCCGGGCCCCTTTTGATTATGAAAAATTTGGGTTCTGTGGTGGGGGCCCTAAAAAGAAACATAAATATTTAAATTTAAAAACTATTTCCTTTGATATCCCCTTACTTTAAAAATTCATTCAAATAAATTTTCTTCAATCCCGTACCCAATAGCTGAAACCCAAGACATCCAATGTAAGAAAGTAGAAACAACGACGGCAAGCCCCTATTTTAAATTTTAATGAAGTGAAAAAATTTTGGGAAAGGGAAAAGGGGAACCCCAAAGGAATGGGGGTTAAATTTATAAAAAGGGTAATGAATTTTTTTCGAATTAAATATTTTTTATTTTTTTGTTTTACTTGCGTTATTATATTATTTTTTTTCTCGGGACATTTGAAAATAACTTTTTACATTTTTTTCTCTATTAAAGAAAGCATAAATAAATTTTAAAAGCAACACCTTTTTCTGGGCTAAAGCCCAAATACGAACAAAGAAAATCTTTGATACAGAATAAAAATTTTGCGGCCTTCATTTTTTTGGTCAATATTATTTTATTTCCCTTTAAACCCCATGTTAACAAAAATTATGATTTTTTTGATCATTAAAACCATGTGAAAAAGTTGAAGTCCCAATTTTAAATTTCGCTTTTGTTTCGTTCCCGGGGTGACCGCTTTCCCTAAATGAGCCAATGAGGCAGGGAAAAGCTCAAAACCAAAGCCCTTTTTGGATTATAGAAAAAAAACCTGTTTTATTACTACAGGAATAAAAACGCTCGGCATTTTTCCCCCTTGGGCCCTTGCATTGACTTACTATAAAACATCCTGGGAAAGGCCCGGTAGAAGTGCGTAAAATTTTGGAATAAAATTATTCTTTTTTAAAAGATTTTTGAATGACTCATCCCCGGGATTGGCAATGTGTTTTTTGGGATAAACTCGAGGGGGGCACCCGGGCGGGCGGCAAATGCATATTACAAAAAACACGCCTCTCTGTTGTGTCCGTTTGGAACAAATTTTCCAGGCCCAAAAAAAAAAAAAAATATTTCAAAATGTCCCCAGCATCTCTGACAACCCTTTTGCCCAAACCCTGAATGGCTTGCTTTGACCGAAAAAACCCTTTTAGGGGTTAGCTCATGCAAAAACGCGGAGACCCCTGTTTTGGGAAAAGGAAAAAGGGTTTTAAAACCCCCGTCACCAAAAATCCAGCTGAAAGTTTCACCCGGGAATTTTTGGGCCCCCTTAGGCGAATGCCGGGATGCAAGCCTATTTTAGTTTTTTATTTCAGTGCGGGTGCGTAAAAATGTTTTCACTCATATTCAATTAACAAATTCGTTTTTTTAAAAAATACATAAAAAATAGGTACGTCGTCTCTAAAAATGTAATTTGGTTGGAATCCGCCCGGAGAGGAAAATCCTAAGATCTATATTCTATAAAAATCCCCTTGTGGAGACGATTTTTAATTAATTTTCATGATAACCCCCCAAATTAAATTCTCGGGGCTAAAAAAAAATTATAAAAACATGTCAATCGGTGGATGGTCCCGTGTGTCAATACAATGGATCTACTGAAACACGCGCCACGAAAAAAAGGGAAAGGTTAGTAGAATCGAACACAAAAAAAATTCCAAAACTAAACCCTCCATTTTTTTAAAATTGCACATTACAAAAAAAAAACAAATCACTGGGGAAAAATGGTCCCCCTATCTGGGAGCGGAAAATTTTTAGTTTTATTTTTTTAAATCCACACAAATTTTAAAAGGTTCCTTTAAAAAATTTAAATAGGGCCCCCCCCAAAAAAAAATTTAACAAAATAGTTTTCCGTATAATACATTACCTTTGGGACTACTTTTTGCATTTTTTTCCCCAAAACGAAAATAATATATGGGCTTAAAAACTTTATTTTACGAGTAAAAAATTTATAAAAATTATTAAAAAAGTGACTACCCCGGGGTTTGAACCCGGGACCTTACCCTGTCCGGGCTTTTGCTTTTTCCCAGTGAGCTATCCCAGCCCCCAAATTTAAAACTGTCTAATTCTTGGTATATTTTTACATACTGTCGGACAGCTAAGGTCCTGGGTTAAACCCTGGTGTAGTCATTTTTTAAATTTTTGTCAAAAAGTACTAACAAAAACAAAATCAAAGTCGCCTACTTAAAAACCCAAAAATTTTAAACATCGTATACCCCAATCTGGGGGTTATAGAGAGGGTTTTTGTATTCCCCTATTTTTTTTCAGTGCTGTTTTCTACAAATGTACAAACAGACAAAAATTTAAAGGACAGATTTAAATTGGTGGCTCATAGCTCATTTGGAAAGGGACAACCCCGGACAGCAAAGGCCCCGGGCCCCGGGCTAAAACCCCGGTGTAGTCATTTTTTAATTTCTGTCTAAAAGGCCGGTGTAAACACTTCCGTTTTTTTGACGGTCCCCCCCCCCCCAAAGGGGAGCGTTTTAAACGATGGCCTCAAACCATGTCACACCAATCCGGTAAATTGCGTTTTAGCAGGACAAAAAACGGGTCGGGTTCTCCTCGAGTAGTGAACTGGGTGGTCGACTACTCAGGGAAAAGGTGGTGGAAAAAAATTGAAAAAACTTAAAAAACGGTCCGTTTCAAGGGGACAGTGGGGACCCCTTGAAACTTAACTGGTGTGTTGTCGCTCACATCCCGCTGTCCGTTCATCCCCTTTGGAGGGAGCATGTTGCGGTAGTGCGTTAGCCCAAAGAAAAAAGGTGTGAAAACTTTGCATTTTTTTAAAACCCTGTTTCTGTCACCGCCCCCAAAAAACGCATCCGCTTTTGCGGGACCGTCAGAAACGGGGCAGTGTGACACCCCCCTAAAAATACTAACAAAACAGCTTCATAGTCGCCTACTATGAAGGGCCCAAAGGTTTAAAAATATAAATAAAACCATCGACCCAAGTCAATTTATTACACACACAACACGAAATGTCTTACAATTACCGGGGGGGGAATAAAAAACCCCAGTGGGCCCAATTTTTTTTTTCAAAATTAACCCCACACACCCACAACACACACTTTTTTATAGCTTTTTTTTCATGGGAGATTTACACACTTTTTAAGTAAGATAACTAGCAAAAAGTCACGAAAAATAATTGAATGAAAAAAAAACCAGATTTTTCCTTATCTCAAAGTGACAGAATTGCGTCGGTTACAAGGGGCCCCTCCTGTTTTTCGAAAAGAAATGAACGTCTGGTGTCCCCTTGACACTGGTAATTTTTCGAAAAAGGGGGGTCTCGGGCCCACATTGTTTTTTTTTTTCAATGGTTTCACCAAAAAAAATAGCAGTATGCGATTGAGGGGTATATTTGATAAAACTTTTCAAATATAAGTAGTATAAAAGGGGATAACTTATCCAGAAAAATGAGGGGAAAAACGATTTTTAAATTTGTTTTTATTGTTTAAAAACAGGGTTGGGTTTTTTAAATTTTTTTAGGGGGGGGGATAACCCCGTTAATTCCTGTTTTCCCTTTCCCGAAGGGGTTAGAGTTGAGAAGAAAAGAAATTTTTTATAAAAATGTGGGTGCAAGGGGAACCCAAAAGGGGAATTCACATCAGAGCGCTTTGCCCTTTTTCCCTTTAAAGTCCAGTATTATTTATAGTTGGCGACTATGGAAAGTGTTATGATGGTAGTCTTTTCATAAAACATAAATTAAAAAAGGGGGGCCCCCACCGGGGGTTGAACCCCCAACCCTCTATTCTGGGCCCGATGTTTTCACCCCTTTTTTTTTATTAATTTTTCCCAAAATTCAAATAAAAAAAGCCCCTTTCCGTGGGTTTAAAAAAAAAATATAATTTCATCCCCCCAAAATGGAATATTTAAGCAAATAGCCAAAAATATAGCCCCTTTGTTTTCGGGCTTATCTCATCTTAATTTTTTAAAAGCCGTGGTTAATCCCCGGCGGTAACACTGTTTTTTTAAAAACCCTTATAAAAATAACAATGTTAATTAAATTTTCCAAAAAAAAGCGAATAAAAAACTGTATTTAGATTATTAAAACATCATTTGGGAAAATGGTTTTTTTCCCCGGGGCTTTAACCCCTTTTTTTCTCCTTTTTGGGATTTTTTTTCGTACCCAAAAATGGACTTGGGTTGCCATGAACCCTCCTCCCCCCCCCCCCCCCCACCCCCCCCGCCGCAAAATTTATATTAGTTTCATCCCACGCTTTCAATAGGCGAACACCCAAAAATTATCTTTCTTCAAATTTACGTGCGAAAAATTGAAAGACTCAGAGAGGGATAAAAGTAATAACCCCCCGTGGCTGGGTGTTTTTAATAATTGTTTTATTCTGGGTTTTTTTGTGAATAATAAAAAAAATTGTCACGAGGGGATCGAACTCAAAACATACTTTGGTCCCCGTACAATAATAAAATTTTTATTTGGGGGTGCTCCCGGGAAACGAAAAATTGTCCCGGAAGGTGCAATAAAAAAATTGGGCCCCCAAGCCTAGCTTCTTAAACCCCAGATCTATGCATAATGATTTTAAAGGGTTTCCCCGAGGAGTTCACGAGCAAAGGGCATGCAGCCCAAACAAAAAACTTTTTAACAAAAATTTAAAGACCTGTCACTCAAAGTTTGGGGAAAAAAAAACTTCGTATCGGGAAAATTGCGCCCTTGCTGGGGTCAAAAAGCCTAAAAAAGCGCCGGAAAAAAACTTTTTTACTTCCCTGTTAAAAGCGGAACCCCTTGTTCAAAAAATTTTCAGATTTTTTTTGGAATGCTAGTTGAAGGGGTATTTTCACGTGTGTTGCGTCTTTTTCCAAAAAATCTTTTGGTTTTCGCAAAAAAAATCGCGAAAACAGGTAAATGTTAAAAAAATTTCCCCCCAAAATTAACAAAATTTTTTTTAAAAAACAAGGAAAATTTTTGGAAAAAATACTTCCCAAAACACGTTCATTGGAGTCTTTAATGGTAAAAAAAAAAAAATTATAAAGATAAACTCAATTGTGTCTTGAAGATGGAATTTCGACACCACTTCAACACAGAAAAAATAATACAGGGTCCAGTGAGCTCAATTTATGCAACTTGACTAACAGACGAAGGGGGGGACGTAAGGGAAAACCGGGGGAAAAAAAAAAAGGGGGGGACAGGGCCCGGGGTTTTTCAGAACCAGCCACAAACGTATGGGGAGGGCAGGGGGCCCCCCCGTGGGTCGTCTCCGTCTGGTCCTCATCCCTCCGTGTTGTCATTGTCGTCGCCGCGGGGAGGTGTAAAAAAGGGGGGGGGGGAAAATTTCCCCCACGACGACCCAGAGCTCGCCATTGTTTCAGGGGGGAAAAACCCCCCCTACTCGCGGGCCCAAAAAAAGAGATTCTTTAATTAATAATCCAATTTTTAAAATACAAAGAAAAAAATCTGAGTTTGCTTGGTATGGCCTATAACATTTTGCATTTCCTGGATACGGGCAGTCGGCTCTCCGCAGTGTTTTCAGTAAGAGTTTGAGCCACCCCATTTTTAAAGGGGTTTCCCCCCGCCCCCCAAAAAAAAAGAGACGGCCACTATAAAAAATTTTTTTTTCTTTTCCCCCCCCCCCCCCCCATCACACTGAACAAATTTTTGGTGGATGATCCGCTATTCCCCCCTTCCCCCATTTTCCCTTTTAAAAAAGTCGTTAAAAAACCCCGCCCCTGCGGTTTTCCCCTTTTTCAGGGACCCCCCGCAAAAAAGTAATTTATGGGCAATCAAAGGGGGGATTTTCATTAAAACCCACAAACCCGGTTTTCCCCAAAAAAACCCCCGCCAGCTAAGTCCCGCACGATGCCTGGGAAAAACCCTTAATTTTGTGGGGCAAAAGGTGGTTTTTCAGGGGGGATGGGGGCCCACTATCCCCCCCCAAAATAATTATAATTTTCCAAGGAAACCTCCTCTTCAAATACCCGTTTTTTTGTCCCCGCAAAGCATTTTTGTTTTTTTTTGTTCTAATGCCTGTCCCCTCCGGCCGCTCCGGGGCATGGCCATTAAATTTTTCCATTTTTTTTTTCCCCCAGGTTGCCTTTCCCCCTAAAAACCCCCAAAAAAACCCTTTTTGACCCCTTGTTGGCCCCCCCTTGCTTTTACATTACATTAAAAATTTTAAGAGGTACACCCCTCCTATTGAGGTGCCTAAACATGGTGGAGCTGCCGGGTCATGGATGCCCCCCCTTTCTCCTCTTATTTCCAGGGCCACCAATACATTGTGTTATCCTTGGATCCATTAATATTACTCATTTTTTTACCAAATTTAACCTCCTCCCACATATTGTCCAGAGTTTTACGAGGTACGACCGACTTTAAATGATGTCCACATAAATTAACTTCCTCCCCCCCCCCCCACACACACCACTCTGCCAGAGCCAGCCCCCATAAACCATTTTCTATAAATAATCTTATTGGGAACAAAGTCAGTCACATTTAGATAAAATATTTTACTTATAATTTTCACAAGAGCGTACATAAAATTATGAAATCATTTATTTAAATTAATAAAAATAAGAAATATATATTATATGTCACAGGAAGCATAATCCCCTCCTACCCCCTGTCACACATTGGCAAATGCTAATGACCCCCCCCCCCCCCCCCCAAATTGTGTGACATCATATTTTATGGACAGACCCCTTGTTGGTTTGGAATACCAAACCGCCAAACCGCATGACAATCGAACGTCGTGATTGGTTTTTATCGCGTGCGTGACGCAAGTACGGACCGACGGATCGTCTGAAAAACGATGCTTGTATGGCAGCTTCACTCCCTAAACAGCTTTTAAAAAATACTCTAGAGAAACCTTTATCAAATTTATCTGTATGCTCTAAAAAGGTATTGGCGAGTGCGATCAGCACATGCTCTGCTACTTGCTCAACATTATCCAAGCCAGCTTTTCACTCACTCGGCTTGCTTCCGTGTAAACGCGCCTTTGAGACACGTGTGCATGCGCTAGCCTATGAGTTTGTGTACACGGCAATGATATCTAACAAGAAAAACTTAATTTGGAGATATATTCATGTTTAATTGACATTTTTTTCATCGTGGGAATTAAACCTATTATAGGGTGCAATATGCCCATCTTCAGGTGAATTGCGAATAGGACAATTGTGAAGGGATGTCCGAGGGCTGTTTAAGAGGACTCTACCCCTTGGATTCGCATTAACGACTGAGGAAAACCTCGGAAAAAACCTTCAGTCAGGATTGCCGGTCTCGACGGGATTCGAACCCGGGACTTCCCGAATCAGAGTCGATCGCTTAGCGCCCGAGCCAACACTGTCGGTAATTGACAATTTCATATATATTTAGCTCAGATCGACGTTTCGGCTTGGTTACACACTCGCTTATCAATTTTATAATAAAATATTAAATTAAGAACTTAATAATCACTCACTTTTTTTCCC
>JAMZAV010009402.1:0-24714 GCA_024449915.1 Sweltsa coloradensis | reverse complement strand
TTTTTTCAAAAATAACTTTTCTCTTCTACCGACTCAAAACACAACTCCAATTCTTAAAAAACATCAACTTACTCAACATACTATTTCTAAACAAGGTACTTTGTGGCCAGAATGTATCAACATTGTACAGGCGGTGTCAATTATTATCTAAAGATTGGTTATGTATGTTCATATTTTTTTATTATGTAGATTTGAATAAATCAAGTTATTTTGCATCAATGGAGTGAGATAAGTAAGTGCATTACAAGAAAAATCAAAGTTCTCAATCAATTTGAATGTCCCTCCCTTTTCCCCCCTCCACTTCCATTTAGTTAATGACCACCCGACAGAGGGCGCTAGTAGTGGCAAAGACTTCCCTAGCCCGACCTATGGCAGTTGCGCATCTTAACCGACGGGTTTATATACTACCATTTTTGCATCACATCTTCTTCCACCCCACCGCCAACAAATGCAAAATGCGGGTCCAGATTCCAGGCGGCAGTGCTGGCGCCTAATTTAAAATTCATTACAAATACAAACCAAGTACAACATAATTTTGTAGCCTATCCAATATGTTTAAAAATTTTGTACAATTTTATTCTTATTATTTACTACAATTATTTAACTTATTGAGTCTTATTTAACATCTATATAAATGACTTATGTAACCTATTAACAAGTGGACAGATTATTAATTTTGCAGACGACACGAGGTCTGTTCTTTTGTCCATCAATTTTTACACCTTTTGCACTTTTGAATAAATAAGCGTTCTTTTGTCCAGGTGTAATTACAATATTTCTTCCAAAGACGTGGTCTTTTGTCCAGGGGATAATTACAACTTTACACTTTTTGCACCTGTCTCTTGAGGAGGTGTAAAAGGTGTATCTATGGAAATTCGCACCAATTTCAAAAGTAACCCTGGTGTAATGTGCAGTTGTTTGGTTTATTTGGATTAAGGACGCGTCAACCGTTAGGTCATAATGCACCACTCTAGCCTAAGGGGGGTGGGAAGGAGGGGCCCATACTGGTCAGAACCAGCCACGGGTAAGGGGAGGAAGGGGGGTCTCTCACGTCGCGGTCGTCATCGTCTTTGTCATCGTTCGTTTAGTCATTGCCCATCGTCGCCGGGGGGTCGTCAAGGGAAGGGGGCAAGGTCCCCGACGACGATTGCCAGAGCTTGCCTCTAGTTTCGGGGAGTAAGATACTCCGCTCTCCTAGCTGATGTTTGCGAGGTGGACTTTTTCTCTTGAATCGCCTTTTACGTGTTTAATAAATAGAAGATAAAACTGGTAATAATAAAATAACATGGAATAGAATTGTAGAAAATGCACAAAGTTGTGTTATTGAGTGAGATATCTTATGATTTAAAAAAAAAAAAAGGGGGGGGAAAAAAAAAGAAAAAAAAAAAAAAGAAAGAAAGAAAGAAAAGGAAATGAAAAAAGGAAGAAAAAAAGAAAAATAGAAAAGAGAAACAAAACATTAAAAAAGAAAAAAGGGAAAAAAAAAAAAATGATTTATTAGACGATCCCACTCAAACGAATATGGGGTTTTGCCAAAAATCAGGAACAGCAAATCAGGGAGTATAATCAAAAACTTTCGCGGAAGAAACCTTCTTGTGTTCAATCTTCATTTTTGTTTTCAAATCTTGATAACAGTTCAGGACCTTATTCTATACCGCGCTGTGACAACTTGTCGGTTGAAACGAAACGAGAATTCACTTTGGTATTCCGTTAGCGCTATTTGCGAGTTGTCGTTTCGTTTCAACCGACGAGTTGTCCCCAACCAAACTTTTTGGGAGAACTTATCTCAAAGCCTGGCGAAATCTATTTGACATAATATGTTGCGATGTTTTGTATAGTAGTTGTCATTATATATTTAATTTGACTTATTTGTGTAGTTTTAGGTTCACTCGCGGTCTGTTTTCAAGTGTAAAGAATAAACTGAGGTTATGATTTGACGGGCGGGTGAGCCGGCCATCACGCCATGAGCTTGGAGTTCTTAGAGATGCGTAGGGGTCTCCGGTAGAGAGCGGGACCGCCGACTGGCGCCCACCCGACTCGATGCGTTCTGATGCTTCTGATTTGGGCGAAACTGGTTGTGGAGCTACGATGGCTCAGCCGCTTGGAAGTTTTTCCAAATCCCTGTGCTCGCGAAACCCTTTAGTTCTCGTTGGCGGTATAGAATCACTGTTTTAACATCTTTTCGTTTCGTGTGAAAAAGACAACTTATCACAGAGTGTGAAACGACAAACTACCCAACACCGTTATAGAATAAAGGGGTCAGTCCAAAAAATCTTGACACTTATATATAATTATATCAGATATATAAGCATATATAAGCAAATTATATTATAAATATATTATTATAAATTATAAAGATATATAAGCAATGATACAGGACACCTAACTCAAGTTGCAAGCTCCATCAGTAGGCGGCAACCAGACAATCTAGGCAGAAAAAAATAAAATTGAAAATACATTGATTATATCATTCATAATCAAAGCAATAATGAGCAAACAAAGAGAAAAGCAAAATCATTAATAAAAAACTTATGAAGGTCAATTAACATTACATAAACACACAGACAATTACCTACAAATAAATAGTAAAAATCAATTCTTTGCTCTTTGATTCAAAATCATTGCTCAGTAAACTGGCTTCTAATATCATAAGAAATTGAATTCCAATAGGATACGCCTCTGTACATAAATAACTTTCTAAATGCTTCAGAATTTAATCTAGGAACTTTATTTCTATCACGATCAACAATTTTAAAAATAGTTGGTAGTATACCTAAAAACGTTTTCTTTCAATACTTTAGTTTGTATGTATTTTCCAGCACGCTACACTTTATTCCTTTCCTCAAACGTGAAACAATCAGACTGCAATTAATCTTGGCTCAAGGGAAATGGGAAACAAAACAGATGGTCAATTCTACTCTGGAGTACAACATACCAGTTTCGTCTTACTGCCCAAACCACAAGCAATAATCAAATAAGTCGCATTTAAAATTTATTTTATTGTTACCAAAATTGTTGTGGTAAATGCATTGTTTGGGTAATGCTACTATTTTAAATATTACTAAATGTAGTTTATTGTTGTTTCTGCATATATGTAAAGATTTATTTAGTTGTCCTCCTTGAAAATCAGTTTTTATAACTGAAAGGATAGAGTTTAATTAATAAAAAAAAAAAATGAATACAGTAAATACCGTTTACTATTTGTACAGACTGTTTACGTGTGTAGGCCCATTGTTCAATCCCTACCCTGCCCACACAAAGGACACACTTTCAAAATGCAAAGTACAAATATCTAACAATTTCAAACTGACTAATGCGTTTCATTTGGGATGCACTAGGCGAGAATTAAAGTAGTAAAAGTAAACGTTTCCTTAGTATTATTTTATATCATAATAGCAATACAGGCTCAAATGTAAAAGTCTAATTAAATATTTACATGTATTTATTTATCTAAGGCAATAAACAACATATCATATCAAATTTCAAATAAACATCAATTTGGCGCCTTTGCTCATCTCATGCTAACAACATAAAAAGCTAAATACATATGAGGTGGTTCCATGGTTATACTTATTTGAAAGTAACACTTATTAAAAAATATGGAAAGACAAGTGTTTGGTTTCTATTTATTATTCGTCTATTTCATATTCGTTCATATGTCTATGCGAAGAAAATATATCGAGGAAGCTTGATATTCATTTTCGTTTTACTGGTAGTACTGTGGGTGTGTCTCAGCTTTTGTTCGCAATTTTATGACAAAAGGGGCCGCAGGCGGCTGTGGTCGCGAATGACAACAGTGATAGACAGGCTGACAGCAGCTGCTGACAGTAGCTTGCCGAGGTCTAGGATGTAGGTCTTTTGTGATGTCCTAGGCCACGGTCCAAAGTTTTTATCATTTTAATTTGTGGTTTATGTTCTTACAGTCACGTGTGTGTGTGTGAAGTTTGAATAATAGGCCTAGGTAGCCTACATTTTCAAAATCTTACCGAAGGACGGACCTAGGGCTTAATAGGCCTACGATTTTTATCAAAATTAGCTGTTGGTTTTATAGTCATTCTCTTGATTCACCATGGAGGGCGGTTCTCGTACAGAAACGGAACATTTGATAAATGCTGCAGAAGATGATATTGAATTGTTGGAAAAACACACTGCTTGCTGTAACCCAGCACACGCTTGCAACCGTTTTCTGGCATTACTTTTGATGTGCCTTTTGGGATTTGGTAAGTTAGGGTAAAAGCAAAATATGTAGGCCTAGCCCTAGGCCTAGGATAAGAAAGAAAATGATAAAACTATAGTAGGCTAGGCCTAGGCCCCAGCTAGTGATCGAAAATGTCATGAAATATATTTTTTTGAACGGAGTTGATATTCTTACGGCATGCCGTAAGAATTATTAGAAATTATTCTTACGGCATGCCGTAAGAATTACTATAAATTATTCTTACGGCAGGGCTAACTAGCTACCTAGGCTATAGGCGAATAATAACCACAGTGCCGTGTGGCAGAATGGTAGTGCGATCGAGTTCGGTGCGAGAGGTCCTGGTTCAAATCTTTGTTATTTTTTCATTTTTATTTTTAATTGCAAAACTCCTTTCTTGTTGAAAGTCATTATATTTAAATCAGAAACGTTAAAGGTTTTGTAGGCCTAGGTTTCTTTCAATAAAATAAAAAATTTACCAAGTCACTTGGCCTCGGTAGAGTAGTCATGTTGAAAGCCATAATCATCCTTAAATTAGTAACGTTAAAGGTTTTGTAGGTTTCATATTTACGAAATATTAAATAATTTTGGGCCCCAAATGGCAAATACATTAGCTTACGGTCTGCCGTAAGTACTTTGCCTAGGTAAGAGTAGATAAGCCCTAACAATTCTATTTTTGGCGAAACTATTTGGCCTCGGTTAGAGTAGATTCCGGTTGAAAGGCAATTATCCTTTAATTAGAAACGATAAAGGTTTTAAAGTTTTTTTTTGTAAATTGTTTTGACAAATTATAGCCCGGCCCTCTAGTAGGCGTCTCCAGCTTAGGCCGCGTCGGCAGTTGATGAGACAACCAATAAAAACACATGCCGTAAGAATAATTTCTAGTAATTCTTACGGTATGCCGTAAGAATATCCTCTGCCTTTTTTGAAACTTTCATGAAACATTTCATGAAATATTGAAATATTGTGAAATATTGATATTTTATAAATGAATGATAATTTAGGCCTACAGTTTAAAAATATTATTGAGTAATCATAATATTATTATGTATTTATTTTTTATTTACCAACAATGAAAGTTGACAATAGTACTTAAGGGTGTAGTATAGGGCCTACATAATAATAAGGAAGTGGCTATTTAACCGTAGCTACGGGAAAATTACGATTCTCAATTCGTCCGTAGCATGAACGAAGATCAGCGGAAAATAATCGAAGGTATCCGAATCGTCCGCGGGATACCACCTAACTAGGCCAATAGCTTCGAATATCACAGTGCATTGTGGCAGAGTGGTAGCGCGTCCGAATTCTATGCGAGAGGTCGGCAGTTCAAATCTTCGTTTGGTCGTTTTTTTTTATCATTCTATTTGGGTCTATGTTTTTTCTGCAAATGATTTCACTACATTCGGCCACGTCGCAAACACAATTCTAGATTATAAAAGCGTTTAAAAAGTGCTGCGCCGCGCTAGTTCTAGGATACAATCGATAAGGAGCGCACCCGAAATCCTTCCGTTAAAAACGAGTTTAGATTTAAAATAGCAACGTTAAAGGTTTGGTAAGTAGAGTATTTTATTAAAAAACGAGTTTAGATTTAAAATAGCAACGTTAAAGGTTTGGTAAGTAGAGTATTTTATTGAAAAGGTTGGTAGGCCTACTAAGTAAATGTCATAATAAACATGGCGCGCCGGCAACAGTGAAATGGTAGTGTTTGTGTTCAATCTTTATTAATTATAACATAATTCGTATATTTTCAGAGTGGTTATTGAATTAACGTAATTTACTTCCCGTTCCTACGGTTAAATTAGCAGGCCTAATTTTTCCGTACCCACAGTTCGAGTACCTTCGGTGATTTCCGCCGATGTTCGTTCATGCTACGGACGTATTGAGAAACGTAATTTTCCCGTAGCCACGGTCGAATAGCCTCAGCGTAATTATAAACCACGTTTATCACGCGAGCTGAGTCCGGACTGAAACATACGAACTGACCTGAGTGCGAACTGAAATCGCCTGCTGAACACCTCAGTCCGAACTGAGTCCAGCTCGGTAACGAAGCCGAGCTAGCTCGGTCTGTGCGGGCTGAAATATTGGTGATAAACGCAGCGAACTCAAATACATGCTAGCGGCCATCCTTCTTCGAAAGTTATCCAACCACAGCGTCTTATTTCAGTCCGGACTGAGCTAGGACTGAGCTTGTACCATACTAGTCCGGACTGACAGCGTGTGATAAACGTTACTGAAATGAGTTGAAAATTCAGTCTGCTCCCAAAGCCAGTTCGGACTCGGCTCGCGTGATAAACGTGGTGAATGTCAGTAGGTACTCCTAGTACCGAGTACGTAGTAGAACTAGAAGCATACGCCCCAACTCCCTATGCAAAAGGCATTATGCAGATGCTGGTAGATGGGTGGATGGTTGTTGTTTATCCCTTTATAGGACAGTATTTAGCAACCCAAAATTTTGCTTTCTACTTCAGCAATTTAAATTTTGTGATTTTTTAAAAGAATTTTAGATTTTTTTTCCTTGATGTTTTAGGAACAAAATGCTGATTTTGAATTCCAAATTGACATCAAAGTTGAAAAAAAATCAAAATTTGATTTGATTTTAAAAAATAAGATTTTTTAGGGCCTAAATTTTCCATTTTTTTTTTTTTTTTACATGTTCAAATTGAATCTACGGTAAATACGTAGTATAGCGGACGTGGGTATGGCTAATACTCCACCTACAATACCTTTAACGTCGCTTTTTTTAAATATAAAGGACTTTCAACGGAAAAGTACTTTCGCTTAAAATAGCGACGTTAAAGGTTTAGAAGGTAGGCCTACTTTAGATTTTAAAACAGCGACGTTAAAGGTTTTGTAGGTGGAGTATTAGCCGCTATAATACCCACGTCCGCTATACTACGTATTTACCGAATCTACTACAGGCAAGCGAAATGTCCGGGACATCCCGGAAATTTGAAGTTTTCTGTGTTTTTATACACAATTTTATTTTTGAACCATTATAAAAATCCTTGTTATCATTGTAATTTAGTGGGAAAAAATTCTATTAATTCAGAACAAAATAAAGCAGCTTTTTACCCAGGCTAAGAGTATGCAGAACTGGCCAATTAATGGTGTAGATTTTGAAATGTGGTGGTACATATGTGTACCAATAACCAATAAAGGGTTGCTATATATCCTGATGTAGGCCTATTAAATGAGTTGAGTTGCTTGTAAGACTCAGTTGCCTTGCTCCCTCGCATAACAACCGACAACCATGAATAAAAATTATAAAGAACTGAATGTAATATAGTATATATATAGGCCTACATAAGCCTAGGCCCCATGTAAACAAAAATAATTATAGTTAGTAGGTAGTAGTAGGCCCTACTGTAGTACAATGGTGATTCTAGTCTGTCACTGTGCACATGCATCCGCATCTGTATCGGACATCGGAAATAAACAAGCACAATTCTGAGTGATCTGACTTGACGTGAGTCCGAAGACATCACAACTTCCACTTCTATTTAGCATCATTTTGGCATTATTTACAGCTTTTGTAGTAGGTAGCTCTTTCCGACCAATTCACATTCATTTTTTGTACCGGGTAATAGGCAGGATTGCAAACTTCTTCTTTATATAATGTTGTGGCCTTCATCTATGATGCAGTATTGATGCAAGCCAGCACATAGTATCAAAGTGTGCTAGGCATGGTTCAAAATACAATTTTAAACTAAACACAACATAATTGTTAAATAATATTTATAAATCTTTCAACGTTTTGTGAAATATTTCAATGGTACCTACGTGAAATATTTCACGTTGAAACTTTCAAAATTGAAATATTTCACTCTTCGATCACTAGCCCCAGCTAGCCTATATTTTTTCTTTTTAGAGGGAATTAAACCAGACCTGTTATAGGGTGCAATGTTAGCCTATGCCCCTCTTCAGGTGACGTAGGCTAGTCCCGGTACTTCTGTACTTGGCGGGTCCCAACTTTTATACACTAACGGAAAGGATTTCCGGGTGCGTATGTTTTCATTGAAAAAAAAATGTTGGGACCCGCCAAGTACAGAAGTGCCCTAGGCCCTAGGTATGTTGGTACTTCTTCGGCTAGGGGGGTCCAACTTTTATATACACTATAACGAAAAGGATTTCGGGTGCGCTCTTATCGATTATATCCTAGAACTAGCGCGGCGCACTGTAGCCAGCGGAAAGTTCGGCTAACCTAACGAAAGTACACCTTTAACATAAGTAGTAACAAGGCAATACAGCAGTGTTAACAAGGTGTATAAAAGTTGGACCCCCTTAGCCGAAGAAGTACCGGTATGTTGCGGAAAGGACAATTGTGAAGGGATGTCCGAGGGCTGTTTAAAAGGACTCGATCCCTTGCATTTGCATTTAACGATTGAGACAAACCTCCAGGCGCGGACTGGCAGGGGGTGCCGAGCTGCGATCGCACCCCGGGCTTTTGACATTCCGGGCCCCTGTGGAACATTTTTACACACTACACATTCAGTTTCAGACAAAATTTATATGATTGTATTGTGTATTTGTTTACTGCAAAAAAGAGTTGCCGAACAAAATATATAATATAATATTAACGATGACTCATGGGGTGCCTTAGGCTGCTCTTCAAAAGAGAATGGTTGTTCAGTGTTCTCACTTTTCAGTTTTCAGTGGGAACTAGTTTCTATCATGTGTAGCTTATTCAATTAATACCAATGGATCAGGAAAGCTTGAAACAAAATATAGATTTAAATAATTTAATACATAACTATATGTGTAGGCCTACAATAACATTATTATTGGAAAGCTATGAATGATTCAATCAAAATGTCCAGTGTACGTCATGGAGGATCGCCGCTGACCGCCACCTTGCCAAATCCAGTCACAAGCTCGCATTTTGCGAGTGTCAATTTGGTACTTGCGAGTTACATTATTGGTTGTAAGGCTTCCTCGAATATAATTTTCGCGAGATTTGAATTGCGAGCTCGGGTAATGTTACTAGTTGGCGCCTGTTAATCGCGTCCTAAAATAGCGTTTTAGGCCATAAAATATAACAAACCTCCCAAAAATTTAGCGCCTTCGGCGAGAGTGCCTCCGGCGGCTAGGGCTTCGCCCCAGACCCCTGCTTTGCTACGCAACCTCGTACGGGCCTTACTACATGCCAGCATCCCGGGCCTTTTCTTCCCAGTCCGCGCCTGCAAACCTCGTAAGAAAGTTAAGAAACTTTCAGTCAGGATTGCCGTTCTTGACATGAATCGAACCCAACACCTCTGAATCAGAATAGAGCGATTAGGCCCTAGCTCTCGAGCCAACATCGTCAGTGGCATCTATAGGCTAGCCTATACCGCGGCACTCTTTCGGTTGGAGTGGTCCAACTATCAACTTGATTGTATCAAGCTGCTCGAGACGAGGTGCACATATATTTACAATTAACAATAACACTAACCTAGCCGATAGGCTCTATCTAAACCAACAACCTACCTAAGTCTGATTATTTTAGGGACCTTGCCTACTTACTGAATGATATTTTTACATTTCAGGTTCCTATTTCTGCTATGACAACCCGGGAGCATTACAAGATAATTTCATAGCTGACCTTGATCTGACAACATCTCAATTTGTACTACTTTATTCATGGTATTCATGGCCAAATGTTGTACTATGCTTTGTTGGAGGTTTCTTAATTGACAGGTGAGCCTTTTGTTATTGACAAGAATAATATCCGCATGAGTAAGATGTTTTCAAATATATTGTGGAATGTAGGCCTATTGTTTTGGATGCTCACTGCACCTTTTTATGAAATTACGGTACAGTACCTACCTAGCTGTCAAGGGAAGAAGGTGTAGTAGGCCTATATAGGCCTACTAAGTTTGTTTGTTTGCAGACACTTAGTGCTAAAACTCAATATGCCATTGTAGGCCTATGCAATCCATGGTTCCACACACCTTTTTTGGCATTGGTCAGTAGGCCTACAGCTGTGATGAGTGATGACCCAGCTAAAAATCATCAATGAAGATAAAACTAGGAAAACTCTAAAGTCCCGCCGCATTGATGGATGAGCTTTTTAAAGTTTTTAGTTTGCGTGGGATATCTTTACTTAATTGCAAGTGCTTTGTTTTGCTGCCTACGCATTGTAGGTGATTGTTGTCAAGTTTCTATTGTAATTCTTGACAATCCTATTATTTACCGTAAAAAACTTATATTAAAAGCTTTATTTCTATGAATTCTGGCTAGCTTTTTCAACTTTTTCTTTCAAAAGGTACTACATCACCATAACCTTAATGTCCATGTATAATATGAACGTTGTAGCCCCACCCGTTTGGTCAGAATTGGCCCAAATGGCACAAAAATATCGTACAAAAAATCAAAAAACTTATATTAAAAGCTTTATTTCTATAGATTCTGGCTAACTTTTTCTTTCAGAAAGCAATACATCACCATTACCTTATTGTTCACGTGAAATATGAACGTTGTAGCCCCACCCGTTTGGTCAGAATCGGCCCAAATGTCACGAAAATATCGCACTAAAAATTGAAAAAAATCGTAAAAGTACAATATTCATGAGAAATATTTCTTCGATTGTACCCAAAAACGTAGCAAGTCTAAGTTCAGAGATTTCGAAGGTCCCCTACAATTTTCATCAAGATCGGATATATGCCGTTTGCCTGGTAGAGAGCGAACAAACAGACGGAAAAACAAAAAAAACAAACAAATAACACCCGAGCTAAATTTTTTGGGGGGTCGGTGAAATTGAAGTCTTTGCTTCGCTCATCCAATAAGATTAAGGCCTTAACTGTTCAAACACCTGAGGCTACATTATTTTATGTTACAAGTATGTATGCAGGTTAATAATTTCAATAATTTATTCAAAATCAATTTTATTTCTCAATTTCATTAATCGGGAAACACTCCCGTAGGTGTAATTGATTAATCTAAATCAATCAAGCACCCGACTGGCAATTTGGAGACCGAGTTTCGATACCCCACTGAAGATGGATTTTTTTAAGTTCAAGATTGATTTACATAATCAATTTTATTTGATAAAACCTGCATATTAAATTAAGGCCACGTCTAGGCCTATACGCCAGCGATGTGGGAAAAAAAATACATAGCCTATAACCTTTAACGTTTCTATTTTAAATATAAAGGACTTTCAACCGAAAAGGAGTTTGCAGGGGGTTGTTTACATTTGGCACGGTCAATAATTTTCACTAAAAATAGAAACGCTTAAGGTAGCTGGCGCATAGCCTACGATTGCTCGGCCGTCCGCCCCGACACTCCGTTACATTAAATAGGCCTACCAATTTTGTATTTTGGTTAGGTCCTATTTGGTATTTGTTTTTATAAATTTAAATACCGGTAGGCCTAATCAATCATATTAACATGAGTCACTTTTAATTTTCAGAAACCATGAATGGCTAGGGCCAAGAATGGTAAATGAAATTCTTAAATTTTGTCATTTAAAATTGTAATCTTTGGGTTAAAAAACGGGGGAAAGTAGTAGATTTCGGTAAATAAAACGACAAAATTTCAGCGTAATAAATTGACGGAAACCACTACCGGTAGGCCTACTGTACATTAACTGTTCTTTTCAGGCATATCCTTCCACTTCTATTTTGGTATATTTAGGGCCTATCTTCTCCTGTTACATTTGTGTCCATAGAGTTCACGTTGACAACTCAACCTTGGACACAGGCGCAAAAATAAGCGAATTAGTGAGCAGATTTTAAGTTAAAAAAACATCAAAATTTCACTTTAAATTCGTGATTTAAGAGAAAAGGTGCCAATTTCTTGAGAACATAGTTTTTTGGCGTCATTTCGTGAATAAATTTCTGCATTGAACATCATGTTATGTGTTCATAACCTCACAAATAGTTGAAATTTTCACTTGATTCCAATTTCGCAAATAAACGTGTCGCGAAAAATCCTTGCCTCTGACCATGGCTAATTTCTGAATTGTATTAAATATTAATAAAATTATTTATTATATTTATTTATTTATCAAATTAAATTAAAAACAATAAACAATCTTACCTCATTCAAGTCCTCATTAAAACAGTTTCTGCTGACAAAAACATTTTACAGCCTGAAAGACTATCTGACTTCCTCTTACCGCTAACATAACATAACATAGCAGTAGGGGCATGATTTATCTATTTTTATCTCAATTTTAACTTATTGCTTCTTATTTTTATTTTTCACAATAATATGTCATGCACATAGGCCCTATGTCTCAGTATCTTCTTTGATATTTTAGAATTTATTGTTACTATAATTGCCTAATCTAGCAAAAATTTGTTATATATACATATATAATAATATATATGACGACGTCCATATTACTGTTGGGAGGACATAATGCATATGTTTATAATTTATATTCTATGTCTGGTTTTTCCGACATCCATGTAATCCAGTGACTAATAAAACAATACAATACAATACAATTGAATAGTTCATTGCTTGTAATATTGTGTAGTGTGTAGGTAGGTACTGTACCGGAATCACTTTTACAAAAACGTGTAGGCCTAGGTCTATTTATTTATTTGTTTATAACATATAACATTTTATGTAACATTTTTATTTTTATATAACATAGGCTAAATAGAAAGTTAAATTCAAAATTAGCGTACCAGAAACTGTTTTTACACTCACTCCTTCTCCACAGCCAGTGAAAAAAGTGTTTACACTGGATTGCTGGTGGCCACGAATGAACAAAGTGCAGAATGATACGCTGAAGGGAATGAACCAAAAAAGTCACCAATCAGGTGATGGTTTGATTTTGTCTTGCATTTTTTAGGTGCTTGCTAGTTTGCAACTCGATGTAACCTTAGACTGAGCCTATGTATAGAAGAATTTGACCATATGTTACAACCTGCTCACTCTTAAAGGCATTGTCCGAGTTTCCAACAAGTATCTTTTAAATAAATAAAGACTATTTATGAAAAAAATGTATTTGCAAAAAATACCCATTGAGGGTGGTGTGGGTCGTATGGGGCTTTCTTTTCAACCCGCGTGAAATAGTTGTGACGTCAGTGCTGGGCATGGTCCTCGCTCTTGCTACCTGCTACGGAGCGAGCTATTCAGTATACGTCGGACGTCCGAACTCTTCAGTTTACCGTTTAGTTTTGTAAATGAGAATTTGAGTTTAATATTTATATATTTTATACTAGCGCTTATCATCGTTTATGTCACCTGATTTTAGCTATTGGCACTAGTGTTTTCATTTGACATTTTGAGCGAGTTTTTAGTGGCAATGTTTTACTTTGTGTCAGCCTGTGTAGTTGCAAGTTGTAACTTGTAATAATTACATATTTACATTCAAAACTACTGTTTCGTGTTTTATTGACTAATTCAAACTGTGACTCGCGTGTGTATAGTTAGTTACATATTATCTGTGCTCAGGGCCGGTACTAGGAACTTTTCCAACGTAAGCGAGATTACATTTGTCCGCTCCCAGTGGTGTCATCCAAAAATTATTTAAGGGTAAACAATCTTTCGTTGGTGAAGTACATGAGGCCCCCAAGCCAATGTGGGCGCCCCGGAAAACTTTTCGATTCTTAAGAATGTAAGAAGTATTTTAACGAGTTTTAGGCATGTGTTTTTCAAAACATTTGTTAGGCCCTATGTGTGTTGTCATTTTAAAATTATATTATGTTCTGTGACTTGACATTTGAATTACCTATGCTATTTCCGGGATAGGGGCGAGAGGCGCGTTTGAATGTTAATTGAAAGTTGTCGGGGGGGGGGGGGGTAGTGGCGTAACTAGGTGCCCTCAGGGCCCGCAACTGCGGGCGGGCCCAGGCCGTTTAGGGGGCCCGTTACAAAAGAAAACTCAGTCAAAATACAGTATTTCACCCTTTTTTTGGTTTATTTGGATTAAGGACGCGTCAATCGTTAGGTCATAATGCACCACTCTAGCCTAGGGGATATGGGGAAGAGGAGCCCATGCTGTCAGATCCAGCCACGGTTAAGGGGAGGAAAGGGGGGGGTTCTCACGTCGCAGTCGTAATGGTCTTTGTCATTAGGCTATTCGTGTTGTCTTTGTCTTTGTCATCGTCGTCGAGGAGTCGTCAAGGGAAGGGGGCAAGGTCCCCGACGACGATTGCCAGAGCTCGCCTCTATTTTCGGGCAGTAAAATACTACGCTTCATACTACCTGAGGTTTGCGAGGTGGACTTTTTCTCTTGAATCGCCTTTTTCGATTAGCAGAGCCATGCTCTGGGCCAATTCTACCCCGAGCCCAGACATTTCACCCCGTTTGGAAAATATAGAATTTGTTTTCGTTGCTAAAATGACCGTTTTGTGAATCTAGCGGTTTGAAGATGAAATCTAGCGGATATTTAGGAATTTTTAGCGTCCACAACACGACAACTCACAAAAACTACATTATTTTGGTAGTGCATTCAGCCCACAACTTTTTTCTAATACGCACCAAACGCATTCAAGACCTGATTTTCAAAATTTTCACCTGCGGCGCTATTGTTGGGGGGCAAGCCCCACAAACCCCCCGTGCCTGGTCACTATATAATTCCCCCGGGATCAGTGGCGGCTTGAAGGTTCCAATATGACCGGTGCCAAATATTTTTCGTACCACCCACCACCCCAGGTGCGTTGGGGTAACCAGCACGGGGGGTTTGGGGGGAGAGCCCACCAACCACAGCGCCGCAGGCAAAAATTTTTAAAATCAGTTTTTAGAGTGGTTTTGGTGCATTCTAGGAAAAATAGTGGCTTAACTGTAATACCAAATTAATGTCTTTTTTGTACAGTAAAAACTATAAAACTATTTTAAAAAAAGAATTGGAGTAGTGACGAGATAGATCATGTTACAACCATTGAATATGTATGTCATTATGTTCGCGATCACGTCCAACAATAATGGGAAATTGTTGAAATTGTTGGTCATTACCCTTCTGAAGTGGGGGGGGGGGGGGATACCTCTATTCCTAAGTGCCTGCACCACCCAGTGGTATAGGCGCCCGCAGAAATTTTGGCGGGGGGGGGGGGGGGCAAAAATTACAACTTGTACTTCCGTTAGGCAAACATGGGGGATTTACAACAATAGCGGCGCAGGCAAAAATTTTGAAAATCAGGTTTTTAGAATGTGTTTGGTGGGTTTTAGAAAAAAATAGTGGGCTGAATTCATTACCAAAATTATGTAATATTTGTGCAGTCGACACTCAAAACTAGAAAACCATTCAAAATATTTTACCTCCCATTTTTTGTCGTTCAGTCAAAGGCTTTAGATTCCCAACATTGAGTTGGACGAATATTAGCTTTTTTCACATTTTCACTTTCGCAAGCCTTTTATTGTGACAGTCAAAACTCGCGTTATTCCATAGAGTGGTATTCTTTTCAAAACTCAAGACGAACTAGTGCAGGTAAAAGACACAATAAGCTACTTATTTTGCAGAAAATTGGAAGGTGAAGAAGTGTGAAGAGAGATAGATAGATAGATAGATAGATAGATAGATAGATAGATAGATAATCGTCTTTATTTTCCAGGCGGGATTAAGGCCAGCTAAACCTTTTCTTCCATCCAACCTTTAATTTAAATACATTTTCAGATTTCTAATTTGTTAATAACAATTTTGAATTTACAATAAAATATTTGATAAAATATCATTAATTTACATTTTTAAAGTGCATAAACTATACATATTACACATTTATACTCTCATTTATACCATAATTATTAAGTGAATTGTCTACAGAAGTTAAAATCAAGAAAAAGCTTATTATTGTGAGTTTAAACATATTGTGCATGTTTTTATTTGTCAGTATTCCCATGGCATTTTTTGAAATAAAGTTCATGAGTTTTACTCCTAAAGATATTGTAACTATTGATATGATATGATATGATTGATGATTGATATGAGAGAGAGAGAGAGGGAGAGAGAGAAGGTGAAGGTAGAAGGTGCCAAGAGATTGGGAGAAAGGAGTGATTGTACCAATATACAAGAAAGGAGATAGAAAGAAGTGTGGCAACTACAGAGACATTACTCTACTATGCCGTACATTAAAGATGTATGAAAGGATAATAGACAGAAGGATGAGAGTGGAGGTGGACTATATACTGAATGAAGGAATAATATGGGGTTCGATGGGGAAGATCGACATAGACCCTATATTTGTACTTCGACAAGCTATGGAGATAAGTTGGGAGATGGGTAGAAAAATGTGTATGGTCTTTCTAGACATCGAAAAGGCGTATGATAGCGTACCAAGGATTTTAGTGTGGGATAGCTTGGAAGGAAATGGAGTTGACAAAGGACTGATAGACAGGGTTAGAAGTATGTACATAGTATGTGAAAGCTGTGTAAAAACACAGTTTGGGATGTCAGGGTGGTTCCAAATAACAAAAGGGCTTAGGCAGGGACGTGTGCTTTCACCACTGCTATTTATAATAGTGGTGGATGACATACACACAACAAGGTAAAGATGGAGGAAACGGAGGAGGTAGAGGTTATGCTGTTTGCCGATGATTTCGTGGCGTGGTCAGAGTATGAGGAGGTACTCCAGAGATACACAGACCTCTGGAAGAGGCACATTGAAGAGGCCGGCATGAAGATAAGCAAGAGCAAGGTTGTTACTATGCCAGGAGAAGGATACGTAAGGAACTATCATGCAGAGATCAAGATTGGAGAAGAAACCCTGGAAGTGGTGGAGAGTTTTGGATACCAAGGAAGTGAAATAATGGCAAACGGGAAGATGAAAAAGGAAATTACCAACAGAATACAAAAGGCCAATCACTTTTACCAGTGTGTAAAAGGCCTGGTGTGGGATATGGAAATACCCATACAGTGCAGTGCAAGATGACACTATACAAGACCTACTTCATACCGATCCTCACATATGCGGCAGAAACCTGGATTATGGGTGATGGAGAAGAAAGCCAAATACAGGTAGCGGAGATGAGATTCCTGAGGAGCACAGTGGGCAAGACAAGAAGAGATAGAATTAGAAATAGGAACATCATAGAGATGCTTGGGGTGGAGAAGTTAGGTGACAGGATGGGAAGGACACGGCTGAGATGGTTTGGGCATATGAAACGAATATGACGGAAGAGAGGATGCCCAGGAGAATGTATGAGAAAAGGATTGAAGGAAGAAGAAGAAGGGGGAGACCAAGGAAGAGATGGAAGGAGACCGTAGCAAGAGACCTACATAATAGAGGAGAGAGCTGGGAGGATGTAGCAGAGACACGATTGTGGGAGGATAGAAAGAAGTGGAAGAATTTGGTAGCGAAACCCAAGCTGACCCTGCCAGAAGTAGGAAACGGCAATGGATAATGATGATGATGATACACTTAGTTGATTTTGGACGTAAAATGTAAATTTTTGATTGCCCAACTAAACCATCTTGTGTATAAAAGTAAGGTTTGCACAATAATAATTACATTTTTTAAATAAAACAATATTTTACAGCATGCAACTATCGGCGATCTAAAACCTAAAAAACTGCACGTAAAGTTAAATATGTCCTCCCCCCCCCGCCCCGGTTCCTACGCCACTGCTGGACAGATAAAACTACACAAGGGCGGAGAGTGGTAGCTATACTCCCCACTCGGCACTAGTTTTGGAAAGAATATTATTACTCCCGTAATGATTTACAAGTCAAACAATATTATGGAAATCAATCCAGAAATTAAAAAATCCATCTCAGCGGGTAAATCAATCACACATGTGGCAGTTTTTCCCGATTAATAGATAATTAAGAAAGTCAAACAATAGGCCTAAACCATTGAAAATGTGAAATCTGAGCTTTGATGATCTGATTGAGTCTTTTGGCCGCCTTTTGCAGTCGATAGGTGACAATACGGGAGTACAGATTCATGTGGAACGTCAATGTTTAGTGTTAAATGTTACATTTTTTATACTATAAAAACTAATTTAGTTAGTATTCAGAAACAGTGCTTTTTATCTTGTTCTTTCAACATGTAAAATCGGTTACTAGAAGTGCCAGGGCGGCAATGCCGCCCCTAGATTGCCGCCCCTAGGAATGCCGCCGTAAGCGGCCGCGAGCTTAAGCGAGGCCTTCCTTGGCTGGAGCCTGCTTAGCAGGTAGCCCTGCAGTGACGTCACCATAGTCGGACTACGTGCTATGCAGGGCTTTAGTAAAAGCGTGATTATTTGAGTTCCATAAGTCTTTTCGCCTGTTTTTTTTTTATTGTTCTTGAATTGAATCAAGGCACCTTCTGAGGAGCTTGTGGTGCAAACCGAGACAATTCCTTTAATTTAACAATTGCGAATAAATATGATAGCCTGATAGGCCTACCTATGTCCTACAATAGGCCTAGTTTAAAGACTGAAATAACATTTTCCGTTATAGTAGCCTAAGCCTACCGTATATTGAAAGGCTATAAATTGTCAGTGCCAAAGCGTCGGGTTGGCATTGAGACAGTGTCTACCCTACTAAAAAAATTAATAAGAAAAGTAATATTCTAAACACCGTTTTACAAGTGAAAAATGGTTTTCAAACATACGCAGGCAAAGCAACAAGTGAACGCGTTACCATTCTGCGCGGACGTGGTCTCTTTCCATGCTTGTGCGTAAGCTCTAGGATTTTGTCTCCAAGCCTTCCCCTATTACACCTACAACTCTATGGCCCAGCGCTTGTCCACTACCCTCCACTTCCTCTCCTTCTTTGCAAGTAGCATAGGCTAATGAGACATGTCTTGTCGCTAGTGATGTAAATTTTCATGAAAAGTCAAATTTGTGAAAACTTTGCTGAAAACTTTGCTGAAAACTTTTCAAGCTGTGAAAAGTTCATGTTTTAGTCGCTTATTACCGTAGTTTCAACTTAAAATTTTTGTAGCATGATTGGTAGGCCATAATGGCATACCATAGGTCATAGATTATAAGTTTGTTAGGCCCTTTACCTCTAAATCAGGAGGAAATACCATCATAGCATAGTTGTTAGGACAAGGAAGCTTCGCAAACGCTTTTTCAAGCGCGTTGTTGGATGAGCGTGATTGGTGCATTGAACTGCCATGTGTTATGCAGATTTTCTGTTGTAGACATTTTTTCATGAGAAATAATATTTCGATTGCGCTCAAATTTCACACGAATATATAAATTCATAAAATTAAGGTTCTGTGAAAAAATCATTACAATTGAATAGGCCTAAAGCATGTAGCCTAGGTGTAATAAGTTGAAGAAATTTGACAAAAAAAAACAAAAAAAACATTAAAATTGTGATTTCCATGAGAAATAATATTTCGATTGCGCTCAAAAACATGGCAGTTCTAAGTTCAAAGATTTGAAGGCCTCCAGAAAATTTCATCGCAATTGGATTATCGGTTTAGCCGGAATCGTGTTAACAGACACACAAAAATAAAAAAAATACGGATTTTTTTCTCCAGTGTAGTGAAATGGAATCTGCGCTTCGCTCGCTACGCTCATCCAACAAGGAAAATTAATTGCAGTACATTTCATTGATGTTCTACAAATTACGATGTTGATTGTTGATTATTACTTTAGTAGGAACTTTTTTTTATGAAATAGAGTTTACAAAAGTGCCTACTTTAAACTAGGAAAACGCTAAAGTCCCGCCGCGTTGATGGATGAGCTTTTTTAAGTTTTTAGTTTGCGTGAGATATCTTTACTTTTGCAAGTGCTTTGATTTGCTGCCTACGCATTGTAGGTGGTTGTTGTCAAGTTTCTATTGTTTCTTGTCAATTTGTTATTATTTACCGTAAAAAACTTATATTAAAGGCTTTATTTCTATGGATTCTGGCTAAATTTTTCAACTTTTTCTTTCAAAAGGTACTTCATCACCATAACCTTAATGTCCATGTGAAATATGAACGTAGTAGCCCCACCCATTTGGTCGGAATTGGCCCAAATGGCACGAAAATATCACACACAAAATCAAAAAACTTATATTAAAAGCTTTATTTCTATAAATTCCGGCTAACTTTTTCAACTTTTTCTTTCAAAAGGTACTACATCACCATAACCTTAATGTCCAGTATAATATGAACGTTGTAGCCCCACCCGTTTGGTCAGAATCGGCCCAAATGTCACGAAAATATCGCACTAAAAATCGAAAAAAATCGTAAAAGTACGATATTCATGAGAAATATTTCTTCGATTGTACCCAAAAACAATACACCTCTAAGTTCAGAGATTTCGAAGGTCCCCTCAAATTTTCATCAAGATCGGATATGCCGTTTGCCTGGTAGAGAGTTAACAAACAGACAGAAAAACAAACAAACAAAAAAACAAAAAAAAAACACCCGAGCTAAATCTTTTGGGGGTCAGTGAAACTGAAGTCTTCGCTTTGCTCATCCAAAAAATACATAGGCCTACAATGTCTAATTGGATGAGCGAAGCGAAGACTTCAATTTCACTGACCCCCAAAAAATTTAGCTCGGGTGTTTTTTTTTTTTTTTTTTTTTGTTTGGTTTGTTGTTTTCTGTCTGTTTGTTACTCTCTACCAGGCAAACGGTATATCCGATCTTGATGAAAATTTGAGGGGACCTTCGAAATCTCTGAACTTAGAGGTGTATTGTTTTTGGTACAATCGAAGAAATATTTCTCATGAATATCGTACTTTCACGATTTTTTTTCGATTTTAAGTGCGATATTTTCGTGACATTTGGGCCGATTCTGACCAAACGGTTGGGGGCTACAATGTTCATATTTTACATGGACATTAAAGTTATGGTGATGTAGTACCTTTTAAAAAAATGTTGAAAAAGTTAGCCAGAATCTATAGAAATAAAGCTTTTAATATAAGTTTTTTTGATTTTTATGCGATATTTTCGTGCCATTTGGGCCAATTCTGACCAAACGGGTGGGGCTTCAACGTTCATATTATACATGGACATTAAGGTTATGGTGATGAAGTACCTTTTGAAAGAAAAAGTGACAAAGTTAGCCAGAATCCATAGAAATAAAGCTTTTAATATAAGTTTTTAACGGTAAATAAAACAAATTGACAAGAAACAATAGAAACTTGACAACAATCACCTACAATGCGTGGGCAGCAAAACAAAGCAACAAAGCACTTGCAAAAGTAAAGATATCCCACGCAGACTAAAAATTTAAAAAAAGCTCATCCATCAACGCGGCGGGACTTTAGCGTTTTCCTAGTGTAGCCTAACAATATACAAATCCATATACTAATTATTAATTAATCAGTGTACAATATTTTCATTTCAAAGTACATTTCAAAACCAGGTACATTATTAGTTTATTACCAACTTTTCAATAACTTTTCAAAAATTTGAAACTTTTCACAAGCTTGGTGAAAAGTTTGCATGAAAGTGAAAAGTTTTCAAACTTTTCATTGCAAACTTTTTGCCGTTTTCGATTGTTGCATGCATGGATACTATTATACACTTGTTTGGTTGTGATTGAATAAGTGTTACAGCCTTACAGACAGCATGAGTTGTTTTGTTATATTTAATATATTATTCTGATTTTCCTGCAAAATTGCAAAAATATAATAGGGAGGATCGACTAAAATGAAGTTTCCACTGTACAAAAACAAAGCTATTTCGGTATTGCTTTGCTTTCAGACTATTACTTTTTTCTATAACGCACCAAACGCATTCTAAAACCTTGATTTTAAAAAATTTCGTCCGCGGCGCTAATGTTGGGGTATTCCGCCCACCAAGCCCCCTGTGCTTGGTTCCTTTCCCACAAAAACTCATGTAGGCCTACCCAAAAGACACATGATTTGTATCTGTGTCTACCCTGCAAAATATTCGCGCATTGCCACTGTAAATCGTAATGCAGTTTTTGTAGACATAGTGGTACCGGTATCCATAATGATGGTTTTGAATGCAATTCGACAAGGTACTTGTTGAGAGACAAGGCACCATCTTTGGGCAAGGTATTTGGACAAAGTTTTGGTGAAGCTGAAACTGAGGAGGATTTTATCCAAGTGCTGCCATCTAAAAGATCAGCATACTATAGGCCCTCCATCCTAGACCTACATTTTTTTTTAGTTTAACATTGTAAATCTTGAATCTAATGTGTTTTTACTTTTAACATGTAGGCCTACTTGGTCAGGAATAGTGCACATTTTAACTGAGATTTTTGTAATCTGGTCTAATTTTTATGCTTTTAGGTATATGAAGTAGATCTTGAAGTAGGCAACAATGCCAGCTGGCATAGCATAAATTACCTCTATACCTACAGCAATGGTTTGTCTTCTATCCTTTGTTTCTAGCCACATATTAAAACTAGGCCTATTATTTAGCGCATTGTTTTACTTCAAACCACAGGATATAGGCATAAGACGTAGGCTTTTATAATATGTAGTAATAGAAAATATATCATTTTAGTACAGTACCAGTAATTTGTAGGTCAGTTCGAGGACACTTTAAATTCTACCATAACTTCTAGGCTGAGTTATTTCATCTAATTCTAATAGGTTGTAAATAGGTTGTACAGAATGCTAAGCCCAGGATGAAAAACAGGAGCATGGGCAGACTTGTATTCTGCATACATTATGTGATAATGATATAGACTACCTTATTCACACAATTATTATTAGTAGTAGGTTTTATGTCCAATACAATCTTTAACATTTGACATTGCAATTTTTGACCCATCAATCTTCCGTGGAGGATTACTATATTAAGGTATTTGACCACCATTGAGTAATGGCCGCAACCCCGTTTTTACCACTCAAAATTTTAAGTTTGTTATAAATAGTACTTTTGTCAAATGGCTTCGCATATTGTCCGCACCCCACTATTATAGCTTGCTTTTAAAAAATATACCTGAGGCCTATATTCACATAGCCTACGGTAGGCTATAATATGTATTGGGAGTGCTATCCTGTCGTTAAAAATTTGGCTATTGTGAAGGAACTACATTAAAGTAGGCGTAGGTAGTTAACATAGTCCTAAAATTGTATGCTCTATTTGTTTACAGGGTGTTTGGTATACGGTTGGGAACAGTCATCTATGCCTCTTTGGTCGTTGTTGGCCAGCTCATTTTTGCTCTCGGAGGAATATTAGATGCATTCTGGTTGATGGTGGCAGGGCGGTTTGTCTTTGGGTATGTTTTGAGACTAGATTTTTTAAAGTTTTAAATTCTTATTTTATTGATGGAGTATTTACAATCAGTAAATTGTACAATGGTTTGAAGATTAGTTTTTCCAATTTCAATTTCATTTTTTCCCCCAATTTCAGATAAAATTCTGTCTGGTCCAATGCTCATTTTTCACGAAAGATATAGGCCTAGTACTTATTTAATATTTTATTTCACTTTTACTATTTTTATTATTATGGACGGTAGATAGGCTACATTGAAATTAAAGAATGCAAATTTGTTGTGTGCGGTTGTTAGTTATGTAGCCTACAATATCTTGTAGGCCTATCTAAATAAATGGTGTTTGATTGCAATTTTTTCCAATTTGTTATGTGAATGTGGGTGTAGGACAAAGAAATTGATATATGTTGATACAATATCGATGATGATGATGATATGTGAATATAATTGACAATGCTATTTGAACTTCATATTAAAATTTAAATACATATATCACTACACTTTGTTCCAACATCGTTTAGTTGGGTAAAGGGGTGTTTCCACCTAAATCTTGGGCATCACCGAATCAGCACCGGCCTGCCAAGCTCGGCACCTCATCTTCTTCCTCATTCTCTTGTCGTAACACCAACTCTCTCCACTTTTTCCTGTCCTCCCACCATCTTTCTCTCTCTTCAACCACTTCCCACTCCTCTCCTCTCTCCTCCACATCTGCCTGTACTTGATCTTGCCACCTATCTCGAGGTCTTCCCACTCTTCTCATATCATTCTTTAGTTCAAATGCTTGTCTTGGGATTCTATTCGGCACCAAAAAGCACACTAGCGCGGCCCTGTTGGCGGAACGTAGAACCCTAGCAGTAGTGATTACTCAGATAGACACAGCGGCAAATAACGTGGAAGAACGTGTAGATGTAACTAAAAAGTTTAGTTTTCGGCGTGATACGTTTTGTTTACGGATGTTGAACGTTAGAAATAAAATAAAGACATATTTGTGCTATGGTTATCACAAGAAAACAAATTTTAAATGAAAGAATGGGGCCTGTAAGTGCACCATAAAGTGGACACCTGACGCAAGGGTTATGTCTCCTACATTTCTCTTTTAAAATACAACTCTTTACACTTAAATAACAACTTTTAAATTATCGTGCTCTCAATTTAAATTTTGGTTGGGCCTACTATTAGTAAAAACATTATTCTTACATTTAAGTCCAGGGATAAACTCCGAAAACATATAGTCAGATGACAGTGTGGTGTCACCCACTGAGTTTTCCCGTTGTGTTTGATAGATTTATTATTTATTTATGTTCTTTTTTAATAATTATACTTATTGTTTTTTACCCGTCACTGACACTCATATTAAATCGTGTTTTACAATTTCAGACAATAATTTTAATTTATGCTCATGCCAATAGGCTATCACACCATTCCCAATTGTTACACATACAGGCCTACATAGCACATAGGCCTACATTCAATTGTTTTGTAGTGTGGCTACTCAAATACTACACTTAGTGCGTTTTGTAGACATA
>JAMZAV010009401.1:0-25449 GCA_024449915.1 Sweltsa coloradensis | reverse complement strand
AGACACTGATGGACTGAGTCCAATCAGAGTAAAAACTTCTGACTTTAGCGGGAATCGAACCCTGGACCTTCTGCATTGGAAGCAGATACGCTAACCACAAGACCAACGAGCCACACACACAATTGTAAAAATAATATAAATAATAAAAACATAGGTAGGCTGGGGCTACAACACCACTTTTAGGATTTATTCAAATGATATTCAAGAGGAAATAAAACCATTTTAAATGCCTCTATCGATTAGTCATGTAAACGTTTAGGTCTACAGGTTTTTGTAACCAGGGTGTAAACGTTTAGTGAAATAAACCTACACACTTTAGTTTTTGACATCCCTAATGTTAGCCCTACGCCTACGTTATCCCCGCCCTGCGAGAGTAGAGAATATAATTGTCCATAGGCCTATTGCAAGGATGGTTTGGTTTTTATTGTGTAATTTTGATCCATCGCAAGAAATGGTCAGGGCTAGGGATGACATCGGGTAGTAAAATTCGGAACCGGTTCCAGCACTCAAATTACCCGGGTCCCGTTACGTCACGATGTGTGGAAACGCCGTTTCCTAGGCCTACTAGTTGGTTTGAAGGTCATACCGACTGACTACGTTTCCGTCTCTGGAAACTTTTGCAATAATCGTTCACAAATAAAGAACCGCTTTGATAACCAGGCAATGATCTTCATTCTTCATTACCGGTACACCAAAGATTAGTTTACCAATTACACTGTACAGGCAGTGAAACTCGTTGTAGGTAGGCCTACCTAGGATTTACGCGCAGAAAGCAGGGGAAAACAAACACGCATCGAATGTGGGAAAATCTCTCACTACTATATCCCGCGCTGAAGCTCTCGTCGCAAGATTAAGCCTAGGAAAGAAAGAACATAAGCCCAGGAATAACAATCCTATGCGTCGTGATAACGAATTTCGTGAATCGGTTGAAAGATGATTGCATCGCGAATTCTTCTTCTACACCCAACCATCTTTGTCAGTCAGTCAGCTGTGAGTGAGAGTTGGTTGGATCGTACGCGCATCTCGTACTGCGCAGACGGCAGTGCCCAAGATATTCGCCGCATCTTTCTCTCTTGCACTCACTCGTGGCATGGGCGCGACTCGCCGAGACGGACGGAAGCACGTGATAGCTTACAACGCGCTCTGTCGTCGACTCCAGTTACTCTTTAGGCAGCGGGCATGCTCCGCGGGAAAGACCGCAACCACGTAGCGCGTAATTTAAACTGGTGAATTAGCCTAAAAACGGCCGCGAAATATACCCGGATCTTAAAATCGGCTCCGGGTAATTTCTGGAACCGGGTACCCGGGCTACCCGATGTCATCCCTAGTCAGGGCATATTACTGCTGCAAAGTAGACGACACTGAAGTAGGTAGGGGAGGGCCTTTGTTACAGTAAAACTGGAAACTTAAACTACATATTTTAATCTAAAAATAGGCTGGACTCAATAAATAAATTGACAAGTTAAAGAAATCATTACAAAATTACCCAGTTGGGAAGAGATTTGAAATGAATGTTAATAATAATGTGGCAGCTCTTGTGTTTTCTCAAGTCTGATAGTGAAGCAATGTAGGCCTATCACAAAACACACTACTGACAAGTCCAGCCTACCTCTAGGATGGGGATACATCAAAATCAACTTCAATCAATTGATTCAACGTAACGGCCCCATGTTTGATACAAAGTTATGAATTGTCACTTACAGGAGCAGATGCCGGGCTGGTTGTCGAGTTCATTGTCTCAGGTGGGCAGAGAAGACGTGTGCGGTGGTCGGTGCAACGACTGCAAGAACTGCTGGGCCTGAAAATAAAGAGACATACAAGAATAAGACTTGATGGGCCTAGTTATCAAGCTAAATCCTGACAATACATATCAAGGAGTGCACAAAGCTGCCTTGAAAGTGATGTAGGCATACCTAATTTTTCTTTCAGTTTTAATATTATTGTAAGGTGGAATTTTCTACATATTTGTACCTACATTGTATTCTGGTATATTCCTTGGAATGATGCTTTTTCTTTGAGCATGTATTAGAAAAGAATAGCATTATTTACAATTGATTGAACTGAAAATTATTGTTAACTAGTAGGCTAGCGATGACGACGGTTAAGGTTTTAGTTAACGATTGAAAAAAAACTAGGGCTGGGCAAAAAATCTGTATTTCGATACAATATCGACAAGTGGAAATATTTTCAATGTCGATATTTGACTTCATATCGAAATATCAAAATTTACAAAAAAAATGCTAAATTTTGTAATTTCGGAGGAGATGCCGGGTAGGTACCGGTAGTCAAAATTAACCTGGCTGGTGCATATGGTGGAGGTACCGGGTCATAAAACGCGATTGCGAGATCGTAAAAATAGTTAAATGGGTTTATGGCGATACCTTACCATTTATCAACCCTATTTAGCCACAAAATTAATAATTTTTTGATTAAAAAAAAAAAAAAAACAGTTAGGGGCCTACTACATTTTGAATTTTGATATACCTAGGTATCGATATCAATATATCAAAATTTTTCGTGTGATATCAATAAATGAATGAAAGTCATAACCCAGCACAAAAAAAAACTGTTTTTAATTGGGCAATAATAAAAAAAAAAACGCTTTAAATCACGTATTACGAGCTCTTAGCGGGCCAACTACTGGGAGCACTGCAGTAGAATCTCGTCACACTCGGCGTCACCGGCTTATGCGTGCGCATCCGCCGACATCGTCGATATCACGTCCGAACAGCTGGGTTTGGCTCTCACAAACTCTAGGCCTAGCGTGCAGGCAAAGAAACTAGTAGATAAGATAATGTAATATTTTGATGAGTCCACGGAAACTCACCCGACGGATGTCAGTGAAGGTTATCATTGTGAACTTTTGCATTACAAAACAAAGTGAATATTGAGAATTATTTGCTCCGGATTGAACGAGTGCAAGTGTTACCAACAACATTCATGAAGACGTCAACTAGATAAGGGTCTTTGGTGTTTGCTCTTAAATTTGAAGACTACCTACCTTCTAATGAATTCTACGCGACGAAGAAATATCTCATAAATATGGCCGATCGACGTGATTGCGATAAAAACATTCTAGCGTTGCGAGAAAGAGCGCGATGTGATGCGCACAGAGGTTCACCGCCAGGCGGACGAGTGGCGACCGACTGGTCATGTGGTTACCAGCCGAGAAACAGCTGCCGCCATACCCCCCTCTACTCTTGTGCAACATATCGACCAGTAGGCAAGCGGCGGGGTGGGAGTCAAGAGCGGGGCAAAAATAATTTACCGCACTAGTCACAATCGCGGTTTAAATAATCGGTTAGGCCTATTGTTCACGTAACCGGTTACAACAATAAACCGGTTACCGAATGACAGTCATCGTAAAATTGTAACCTAGGGATCAGAGCATGTGCAGCAAGGTCTACTTGCCGTTTTTTTTAAACTGAATTAATTTATTCGTATTTATAAATCCATGACTAAATACTACTAGGTACCTACCTACATACTAGGCCTACACAATGCACATTCAACAGTTGATTGATCAACTTGTCAAATAGGCATAATTACATGAAGCTAGAACATTAGGCCTAATTGTGTAATGAAACTCACCTTGTAAATGTAGAAATATATTTGAGAGCTCGAGGTGGGCGGTGGGCCGGCTGCCAACATCGGGTGGGCAGAGAAGCAGAGTTCGCTGGACGGAGACACTGCTGCAAACACAATTGTGTCTGAAAATAAAAAATAACAAGAATTAGATTGGTTACAAGTTTAATCATGACAATACTCAGAAATACAGAAAACCACATTGAAATCAAGTGTTTAGTTTGGAAAGCTAGATACACCCGTAGCATTGAGATCAGAGCATGTGAGCAAGGTTTACTCACTGTTTACTAGGCATATTGCAAGTTATTTTTTAAACATCCTTTTCAATGACAATTAACGATCAGAAGTCGATAAAACTGTGGCAAAATATTATATTGACAGTTTCGGAAAGGTTTCACTGTTTCAGGGTCAAATAAAATGGGGGTTTCATCCCTACTTGATGACCCTAATGATGGGAATGCTATATACAGTTTGTAGCTAGTATCATAGCTGTATTCACAACTTAACTGAACCACAGTAGACCCAAGTCTTGTATTATGTTGTTTATATTAAAACTCAGAACTCACCCTAACAAAGAGAAGACTGATCCTGCATGTCGTGGTGATCCAAGTGTGGTGGAGGTTTCGAGGATATTTCCTCTTGTGACGCCGTTTTAATGGAGAAACTAGCGGTGTGAATGCAAGCTTGATGTGTAGTCCTACAGACTCCTGAGTAGGTAGCCTACTGGAGAAGTTCACAATCTAAAAAGAAAATACAGAGTCATTCAAAGAGTAAACTTGAAGTGCCTTTATGGCAATAGTTATAGGCCTATAACGATCATTGACGTTTTACTACATATTCTCTATGAATGATTGATCAATTATTTAGGCAGGCAAGTAAATCAAAACTAGTATCAAGTAGGGATGGGTTGTTTAAACGTTTACACGCGCATGTAGAGTTCCTAGAGTTTTAAATAAACGTGTACAAACGTGATCGATGTAAATGTTCAAAATAAATAAATGTGTTTAAATGTAAATCACTTTTAGAGCCTACACAAACACAGGCTAACAAATTAGGCTGAAAATTTTATAAAAGTGCGTAATTTTGGTGGAGGTGCCGGGTCCCAGGCTGTATTAAAGGGATCGTTCACCTCTTATGTAAAGGTGTACCCAGACGTCTATTTACCTGAGTTGACTCCATTTACAACAAATTCTTTCTCGAAAATAATCATAATCACCATATATTAATTGTTTAATATGTAATGAAATTGACTATGTTTTCGCCACTTCGCTGTACTGGCAACAACGCACGACACGGCCTTGGCTACGGAGTCGAGTAGCCGGGTGTCGCGGCGAACTGAGTTATTGTATTGGACATTTAAAGGTGCTTGGCAAGGGGGGATATGACATGTAGTCAACTCAAGTATGGCATACTCGCTTCAAATTAGATAGAAATAAAAACGCATGCCATGTGTTATTCGGCTCAAGTGTCAAGTGTAGAGGTGTTTACGAAGTTATGTCATTTTGACAATCAACTTGATAAGCGCACAGCGCACTTACTGTATACACATACAAAACCCTGCAGTACACCTAGCCGAAATATATATTTACTGCCGATGCCAGTACGTTATTTGTTCATCCTTTTGTCGAATACGGTCGAATATGCTGTTGATGTGGATTTTTAAATCTTTGTTTGTGTTTGGAATGGTTACCATAAGATATATTATGAGTGGGGTGTGCCTGCATACTCGAACAATATAAACAAACAGCGATAAGCTAATGGGACTAAAAAGGAAGAGAATACACATTAAACACTGCCCAGAAACCTTACGCAGACCTCTTCACATTAGTTGTAATCCTGTCAAATAAGATCTTATATTGACGTTTGGAGGAAATAATTGCGATGTCGCTGAATTTTTGCAGAGACCTTCCTTATATAATACTAATCAACATACTAAAACTCCCCTACAATCGGACTTGAGCTTCGGCCGCCATATTGGAAAATGGCGGCCAAAATGTGTTTGTTATCGAATATCTCCAAATTGGTTGGAGATAGACAAAATGTCGCGATAGCAAAAATATTCCACATTTAATTCCCTACAAAAAAGGTGTCTTCTATAGTTTTGGTAGGGGCAAAGGTTACGTCACAAAATCGTGGTTTATACGTTGCTTATTGGAGTACCATCTAATTTCCTAATTTTCACGCCCAGCATCAAACAATGCCCGGTAAATCCGGAAGAAATCGATTTAAATATAAAAGAACTTTTGTACGGGGTTCATGAAAGCTTTAATTAGTATTTAAAAAAATCAGGTCTGCGAAATCGGGATTTTATTTACTCGGAATTTAGGTTTTTTCCATTGTTGGCATTTCCTCAAAATTGGCATATTTGACTGTCCATTATTAAGCACTAAATGGCATCGGAGGAAAAATTCTTTCTACGCACATTGAAGTGACTTAAATAACGATGAGAAAACAAACAAAGTTTTAATCCAATATGGCTGATAATTCCTAATATCCACGACATCAAAGTGAATGATGTAACAAAAAGAGTGTAAAAACAGCACGAAAACAGTATTCATATTGTGAATATAAGGAATTAGCAGCCATATTGGATTTAAACTTTGGTTGTTTTCTCTTGGTTATTTAAGTCATTTCAATGTGCATAGAAATAATTTTTCCTTTAATGCAACAGTGCTTAATAATGGACAGTCAAATATGGCATTTTTGAGGAAATACCAACAGTGGAAAAACCGAAATTCCGGGTGAATTCAAAATCCGATTTCGCAGACCTGATTTTTTTAAGATACTAATGGAAGCTTTCATGATCCCCGTACAAAAGTTCTTTTGTATTTAAATCTATTTCTTATGGATTTACTGGGCATTGTTTGATGCTGGGCGTGAAAATTAGGAAATTAGATGGTACTCCAATAAGCAACGTGTAAACCACGATTTTGTGACGTAACCTTTGCCCCTACCAAAACTATAGAAGACACCTGTTTTGTAGGGAATTAAATGGGGAAATATTTTTGCCACCGCAATATTTTGTCTATCTCCAACCAATTTGGAGATATTCGATAACAAACACTTTTTTGCCGCCATTTTCCAATATGGTGGCCGAAGCTCAAATCCGATTGTAGGGAGTTTTAGTATGGGGTCATTCTCCACTAACTGGCAGGTTGCGGACGGGACATTTAGAAACTTATAATATTCATTAAAGTGTGACAAATATCCTAAACATAAGTGTCAATATAGGCCTACTTTTTCTAATGTTCAGACACCCCTAAAGCTGAAAATTAGGATGATAATTAGGAGAAAAAAACATTGATGGGTTAAAAAAAATGATTTGCATGGGATGCGGACGGGACGCACAAAGTTCATGTTTTTAAATCAACATTATTCCAGATCAAAATTCTCTGAAATGTTTAAACTTTTTTTTAGTCTGTTTGGATATTTGCTAAATATAACTCTTCACAAACAACATACTGAAGATTGGAAATTAAATCAATAAGTTTAAGACCTATATGGAATTAATTAAATTTTGTTGTGAGATGCTGACGGACAATGCGGACGGGACAGTTTTTATCTCCATACTAAATGTAATGTTAATTATTTACTTAATTAATAAATATGGTCCAAAACCAAATTCTGTACTATAACTTCACATTTTATTGATAGGTAACCCACTGTATTTTTGATACAATCTCTTTGCTGTAGCCAAAGTATCGTGCTTGACGATCAATCGGTGGAGGATCTCCTGGCAGTGTAGCAAGATATGCTGTTTTCTTAATCTTTTCAAATTGTGGGTTGTCCATTGCAATAAATTTATTTTTTGTCATTGATGCTGGCTTGAACATGTATTTAACCATAATGCTATCTCCCACAATTTCAATGACTTGGCCTGGCCACCATTGGTCGTCGTAAAGTAGGCCTACGTCAATCCAGGTTCCTTCAGAAAGTTCCCCGCATACCCTAATGTGGGGGGTGTCTACCCCAACGTCTTCCCATCTGATTCTTCATCTCATTGTGATTGAAGAAGCTGATGCTGATTTTTGGTCTGGGGGCCAGAAAATGTAGAGTTATTTGAGCATTGGATTGAGAAAGGACCGATTGGTTGACCTTTTTTAAACATTGCAAAAATAGGACCTATCCAGCAGGTTTGGGTCTTTTTCTTCTTCTTCTTCTTCTTTAAAGCCATGGCCACTGAACTAATTTAAATTCCATCTGGCCTGGCCAGTAGGCCTACCTACAATATATATAGTAGCCGAGTAGGCCTACATAATAAGTAACATGGTGTTTAATCCAATCTTGCTGGCAATTTGTTGCAGTCAAAGCACATTTCTTACAAAAATGATTTTTCTTGGGATTTCAATTATTTTCAACTTAATATTTGTTTTTAAGAATGGTTTCCCCTAACATTAAAACAACAAAACGGAAATATCATGCATCCCTACATTCTTGTATCAAAATCTAAGTCCGAACATTTATTCCGTCAGCACTCGTTTAAGCCTAGATGCGGACGGGACACAATTGATAAATTCCATAAAAAAATAATTTACCAACAAAATTTGTTTAAACTTTGTGTACTTCATTACTAATATGTAAATAAAGAGAATACAAAAAATCAAAAGTCTAGCTTTAGTTTTATGGAGTTTTACAAAAGATTTTTAAAAAAAAAAAAAACATGGGAATGTAATATTTTTTCCAGAATTTTTGTGTTTTAAGTATATACACACACACACAATAATAATTAAAAAAGAAATCATCAAAAAATACACTCACTGTTATCAAAATCAAAATCTGAAAGTTTGTCCCGTCCGCACCCATTTTCCGATAAAATGTACACATATCATGACTTTGTTGCTTGGTGTGCCAAAAACACGTTATATCTTTGTAATACTAAGATTCTTCAAACTTTCTTCTTTAAAATGATATATAACATGAAGTAGTGAGGTACAAAAAAATTTTGCAATTTCAGTTTCACATTAGTGGAGAATGACCCTATGTTGATAATTATTATATAAGGAAGGTCTCTGCAAAAATTCAGCGACATCGCAATTATTTCCTCCAAAAATTCCTTTTTGACAGGATTATTGGACATGTGCACTCGTTTCGATCAATCGTTCATGATGACATTGAGGAGTGGTGTAATAGGTGCAAAAAAATAAGAATGTTTATTATACGTTACAGGGCAAGCGAATTCTATTCAGTAATGTTCGTGTAGAATTTGTACACAAAGTGTCAAAATGTCAACCGACAAAGAGTCAAATTGTTGCGACGAGAGTGACATTTAATTAGTGAATTGCTTGAACGTGAGTCGGCGCAGTGTATAATAACTAAGCATATAGGCCTAGTAGTTTTGGGCAGATTATAGTTTTCAAAGATGTTCTCAATATTTTACGCCACGAAAAGCTTTGGAAAAAAACATCCATCAGTACAAAAGAGAAACATTGATGTCTGGCGTAATAAAGTAAGCACACCTCCTCATTGTTTATGTCTAGGCCTATAATTACGAACAGAAGCTGATCTACTAGGCAACATAGATTTGTTATTCATTCTGTATTCGCAAGTGTGGTCATAAGGCGGCTTTAAATAATAAATATACGGAGTATTCCATGAGAAACTAAAATAAAATGCCGCTTGGGATAATGATACATTGTTAATCGGTTTTCGGATAGATGTAGTACATGCATAACGCGCGAGAGTTATTCGGGAGGTCCGCGGTCGATCCTCACCACTGGCAATCCTGACATTTACATGATTACGGAAACTGCTGTTAGCCCATAGCGTTTGGAATTACTTTAATCATGTAATTTCACTTATTGTGGAAGAATAATTGAATTTTTTAAATGCTATAACCAAATCGCTTTTATTTTTTTAAAGTGCAAGTAATTCTGTATCATGTGTGTGTGGTGTGTGTGTGTGTGTTTGTGTGTGTGTGTAAGAATCGCTATCGCGTGTATTATGTTGTTGTATAGGCAATACTTATTCAACTCCACTATTAGGCCTGCCTGTCATTGTTGGCAACATATAACTTTATAAGAACGTGCCAATATAATATTTATTCCATTAAATTGACGACAACAACGTATGTGTTTAAAAAACAGGTGTTGGTTTAACTGTAACGTATTGTTAATCAGATGATCGCAGGCCTTCCGCTTTGTTTTCAGTAGAACAGACTATCTCGATAGATAGACCGGGACCTGCCTCACGCGTTACTCGCCGCTAGTAGCTGTGCTGTGTTGCAACACCTCGCCAGCTTCGGGTCAGTGACGTCACTGACCCGAAGCGCGCCGATGAATTTAAAGACCCCTATTGACGTAGGTCTGGAAATATACACAAAGAACTTAATTTTTATGTTCGTACTTGGTTTAAGAATAACTTGTTAAAGAGGTGAACGGGCCCTTTAAGGCATCTTGTCTGTTACACATGGTGGAAGTGCTGGGTCATTAATAATAACCGGTGTGAGAATAAAAACCGTTGTTAATTACTCGTCGGCAGGTCATAAATCAAAATTACGATTTTTGTTGTAAAACCTAGGCCTCCGCCCACCAAAAATGTATTATTTTTTTAGAAAATGGGGCTTAAAACGTTTACTTTAAACGAGAAAATTTCAAGGGGTTCAACATAGAGGAAATTAAATGCTTTTACCCATTCCTAGTAACAAGTTTAAATTTAGCCTAGCCAATGTGTGCAAGTAGGATGGTAAGGTGTAGGGTATGTAAAAAGGTTTTGGGATTTAGACTGATGTAGATAGGTGATGGAATCCCCAAAGTGTGCCTCGTAAGGACGATCCCGTTGTACTGTCACCCTAAACGCTTGCAGCAAATAATACAAACGGCTAGTTCTGCTGATAATTTTTTTTTAAATGTTGAGATGACTGTAGAAGAAGTTTCTTCGAGTTGTTTAATGCCTGTGCACTATTAACTAGTTTTAAGAGGAGTCGCTGAGCTTGGCCCAACTCAAATGCGCGCACTTAGGTGTTGATGATTTCTGCTGAACGGTAGGTCTAGGCTACCTACCTATCTTTTCCAAATTTTGCATTGAATGTTAATAAAGTAGGGCCTACTTTTATATTGATATCCACACTTGCTTGCAAAAAATAAGCCTTAAAGATCCATTATCATTTACGAGACACGACTTTAAAATGTTTAAAAATTGGAAATCCAAAACATGGATGTTCAATTCTGGAAATTCCCACCAAACCATTTATCTTACGATAAAACCAAATTAACCAGCACGTTTTTAAATGTTGATATCCAGTATGCAAATTTAAGAGGGAAAAAATCTGTAGGCCTTCACTTGGAATAAATTCCCAAAGTTGACCAAAATGGAGTAAATTATGGTGGTTTCACTAATTTCTAATTCAAAATCAATAAATTTTTTTTAGGAATACGCAAAATGGACAACAAAGATTTATTCTTTAGGCGTAACTAAAACAAAAACTATTAAGACGCAAGTCCTATCCACTTAGCCTTATCTAAAGACAAACACGGTAAGACAGGATTTCCCTATTGAGCGCAAAGTAACGACGCCCTAGATCCAGAGCGCCGAGCGCGTGGCATTGTTTAAGGATGCGATGGGAACTCGATCGAGTGGTGGCGGGATCAGAGAACTAATGAAGGGTATGCACACTCTGAGGATAAAGAGCACAGAGAAGATTATGACATAAAAACATAACATTTCTTAGCGGTTACTAATGGGCCCCTTCCGCCCGGTGGCAACCACTCACTCCCACCAGACCTAATTTCTGTCCTCCCCTAAAAACTATTTAAATTCCCTCAAAGACCCACTATCTACAACATCCCCAAGTCATTCCATTCCCTAACAGTCCTTTCCAAGAAACCATACCAACCCAGATCCGTTTTTACTACTTGACGCTGGAACTTCCATGAATGATCCCCCCTACCCTGTAAAGCCCCTCATGCAGCCTATTACAGATGTCCCCCCACCCCCTACTTCCCCTAGCCGCTCTGTACATATTGCAAAGGGGAAGTCTTGAGAAAGAGTAATACTAGGCCCTGCGACACCTATCAATTTGATTAGGCTACTATAGATGTACCAAGACCACTGTGGTCCGCGCCATTACGTGCGCGCGCCTCCGGGCCAAGTTCATTCTTGGTTTTAGGGGAGCTCCGTGGATACGGGCGCCGTACGGCTCAGTTCTAGCCGGCAGCCGTGAGAAACACATCTCCTTACGGCATACGGCGGGAGCGATGTGGCCTCGCCACCCCAGTACCTTCATTTTTCTCCGCCGATCACTCGCGGTACGCGCGTATGCGCTCATCGCCTGCATTCAAGACAACTTAAGACTCGTCCGTTTTGGCCAGGGCTTTTGTGGTGTTGGTAGATCTATAGGTACCTACTAGCTAACTAGCAAGGAAACAACTCTAGGCCTCACTGCCCTGAAGCACACCGCTTCCTCTAGGCCTAGGGCTGACCAAGCCTTGAGCAACTGGGTAAAATTATTTTAAATCAAGTTTTCTTAATAGCCTTCGGTCTAGTTTCAACATAAGTTAGGGCCTATTCTAAGGTTGCATAGGCCTACCTATAGCAACCCAATATACAAAAGTTAGGCTAGGCTAACGATCCACAACAGCCTGGGAACGGGCATATTGGCTTTGATTTAACATGGCTGTGGATATTCGTACGGTCAGCTATAATATATATCTCGTCGACCCCATTGCCAACATTAAATCGGGTTGGGGGGGGGGGGGGGGGGAGCAGTAGCGCACTTCTAAGTTTCTTGAGCTTACATCTTTGTTGCCGGCTAGCCTGGCCTGACACAACCACGTCCTCAGCTTCTTCCTCGCTCACCTCCTCCACTACCGGAGGTCTGTTCATATTATTATAATAGTGCAAATTTATTCATACGGATAAAGATTTGATTGGCTCTAGGCGTGCCGTAATAATAGGTCTAGTACAGTCACCTATGTCGTACGGTCACTGATGAAAGTGGTAGGCCTACAGTAATGTGACACGCTGTTAGTCATATGTAGCCTATGCTACATGAAGCCTATGTTGCCTATGGTTCAGTGAGTCTATGTTCATGAAGTGCTGACAAAATACAGAAGCTAGCAGTGCTGAATGACTGAATATAGGCCTACTACTAGGCCAACATTAGGCCTACACATGGACCTTCTTTACACATAGGCCTACATGGTTAAATATTAGGGACAGCATTTTATTGAATACCCCGACTTTCATTTTTCGATTACATAAAGGACTAGCCCCAGAATACCTCATTAATAGATTAAGTGAAAACAGTATTAGCCTACTCATACGTAGGGATGACTTCGGGTCGAAAAATCCGGAACCGGATCCCCCCTCGCCGGATCCGGTTCGGAACCGGTTCCTACACATATTTTCTTTCTCAATTTTGTAAATTTGATTCGAATTTCGATAGGGGGCGGAGCCGTGTCCCAGACATTGTAGGAACTGCTTAGTGAGAACAGTTAAACAAACAATGGCCTACAACTACAAGATTGTTTGCTTTCGTTTTCGTTTATAAAGTTTAGATTATGTGATCAAAACGTGAAAAATAGAATTAGTATATGATTAAAATGTTCTTAACCAAGTTCTGCAATGTTATTATAACACAACACATGGGCCAAGGCGAAGCCTATGTCAAAATTGTGACGCAACATTCACGCAGGCCTAAGAATTTTGCAACCACCGGTGTTTCTGGCTCATTTATTCTCGTCTGTGCCTAGGCCCTTGGCAACTTTTAGGTTAAGAATTGAACCGGTTCCGAAAAAGGGGAACCGGATCGTAATGGAACCGGTTTCCGGGTACCCGAAGTCATCCCTACTCATAGGCCTACATAGGGATTAATATTATACAAGAGGTTCTAAAAAAAGCAAAACTATTGTAAAAAACTTCGTCAAAATATGGAGACAACACACTCGTTTAATAAAGGTATGAAAATATATACAACCGAATTCCACAACCTAAAGAGTTTTTGTCGGGGTGCAAAGGGGTTTTTCAAAGGGGGGCCATCCCTTTAGGCTAATTAAAAAAAAAAGGGCCCCGACCCTTTCCCCCAAACGAAAGCCAGGGATTCTGGGACACCCTAACATTTTACATTTTAATTGTGTGGTTTGATAAAGTTGGTGGTAGGTAGGGTACTCATTTGTAAGGTCCTTTAGCTAAGAAATGTAGGTACCTGTGAAAATAGCTATTCCCTAAAAAAATTTTCTGCTATTTTTGGGTTTGTTATTTTTCGTTTTTATAAATTTTAAAAATTTAAACCTTTTTGCAAAAAGCACTTGCCCACTCGACTCAGCGTTTGGGGGAAAAGGGTGAATTTTGGGTCATTCTTTTTGGGCCCTCTTGCCCCACATTTTGGTACTTTTTGGGGTTGGGGTGACCCAAACTGGGAAAAAGCATACCCTAGGTTAGGGGAGGGGGGCGCGACAAGGCCGAATCTTTTGGCAAAAAACCCCAAAAAAACGCCCTTAAATGGATTCGAACCGCCGACCTTTCACAAGAATTTCCAAAGCGCACCGCTCTCCCACCTGCACTAGGGTTTTTTAAAAGGACTAAAAACCTTTCAGATTTTTACGTGGGTATGGTCGTTTTAACCTTTTAGGGATTATAAAACTCCGATTTACCATTGCCGGGGATAACTAAAACGGGAAGCTGTTCCCGGGCTTTTGTAGAGGTAGGGGCCCTAAGGTGTATAATTTTGTTTGGCGATTAAACGGCGACCTGTACCAGGCCCAGGGGGGGTTCAGTTTTTTTTTCAACGGTGAGCACTTTGAAATTTTAGAACATTACACACCTTTAGGCTTCATCTACAGAAGTTGGCATGGGCCCCCTCGATTCTTTATGGGGGGTAAATTTTAAAAAGGGCATTCATCCAGGCTGGGCCAACCGGGGCCCTTGAGAAACCCCGGGAAGATGGAAGAAGAGGCTAGGTAGGCTAAAAATTTTTAAAATTAAAGGCCCAAAATTATCTAAAGGATTTTTGGGGCGGGGCACGTGAAAAGCAGGAAAATTAAACACCCCTTTATGCCCCAGTTACAAAATTTTTTGGAAAACCCCCCTAAAGTCTTTTATGATGAGTAGGCCTACATGTTAAAGTCATTTCCGAAATGGGCCCGGGGGCCTCCCCCAGGGTAGGGGGGCCTGGTAAAAATTTTGTTATTGAATTAATCTGCATTTTTTAAAGGGCTGCCCGTAAAGGGCAGGAAAATTAAAAAACCCCTTTATGCTTTCAGTCTAAAAATTGGGGCAAAGGGCCCTGGGTCTTTTATGAGGGGGTACCTAGTTAAACATTCATCCAGCAGGGGGCCCAGGGCTGAGGGTTTTATTTTCTTGGGCTAGGGGGGGGTCCAAACTTTTATATACACTTAAGGGAAAAGGTTTGGGGGGTGGGGTCTTTCGATTATATCCTAAAAACTAGCGCCGCACTGGGAGCCAGGGAAAATTTTTGGGGAAACCTAACGAAAGAAAACCTTTTAACATAAGTAGTAACAAGGGGAATGGGCCAGTTTTTAAAAACAATAAAATTTGGGAAACCCCCCCTAGCCGAAAAAAGTCCCGGGCTGAACCAGGGGGGTTAGAGGGGGCCTGGGCCCCGAAAGGTTTTTAAAGTTGTTAATTAAATTAAAAAATCCCCCGGGGTTTAGGGGGCTGCCCGTGAAAGGGGGGCCATTGAACACACCTTTATGCAAAAATTTTCTACAAAAATTTGGCAAAAGGCCCCCCGGTCCGCGATGAGTCCGTATTTTAAAGCATTCATCCAGGGGCTGGGCCCAGGGTAGATTGGCCTAGGGGCTGGGTGGGTAAAAAATTGAAAAATTGAATTATTGAAGGGTTTGGGGCCTCTCACTTGGACCGGGTTTACCCTAGAAAGGTTTAACCTAAAATACCAACATGTGGTTGCCCTCAAAGAACCCTCACGGCCCCCGCCCTTTTCCCACGCCTTCCACCGATGTAGTTTTGGGCACCAAAAAGATCAAATTTTTTGAAAAACTCGTAATTTTTAGCCTGGGGCCCTAGGCCACTAGATAGACATGAGCGGAAATGTAGCCTGGGGCCTAATTTAGCCCTAAGCCTGCACGTTGAAAAAAAACGGAAGACAAAACCGAACATGGGCCCCAAAGGGCCTAGGCCTGGGCCTGGGAAAAATAGACTAGACTTAAAGCGGAAAGTCCCTAGGGCCTAAGCCCTAACCCTGCACGGGCACGAAACGAACATCGGCCCAAGCCTAGGCCTGGGCCTAGGCCCAGCATCAGGGGAACTTCTCCCCCCCCGAAAAAGGTTTCCTGGGGTTTGAGAAAAAAATCGAAATAATAAAAAAAACTCCCAACCCAAATAATTTTTTCCCCAATAAATCCCCAAACCCTGAAAAGACAAAAAAAAAATTTAAGATGGTTAAAAAACCCCAATTTTAACCAAACTGAATGGATGATGATCGGGAAAGCCTAGGCACAGGAAAAAGTTCTCGAAAGGATCAGACGCGTCAGACGGAAAACATTATCAATCAAATCAATCAACCTCAGTCGCCAAAACTCAAGATGACAAAAAGGGGAGGTAGGTAGGACGCTCGGGGTTTGGCGGTAGAATTAAACAGCTGTTCGAAAGTCGATTTGTGGGCAAACTTTGGAGACAATACGAAGGGTTTTCGAGTCAACGCGGCGGTGGGGGCCCCTGCCGGGGAAAGCGGGGAAAAAAACGAAGCAACGCGGGGGGTTTGCAAAAAAAAAGCGCTCGATTTGATCGGGCACCAAAAAGGGCATTGACCTAAATAAGCTTTATGTAGCAAAAACGTTTTAAAAAATAAATTCAAATTTTTTAAAAAAAAAAAAACAGTGGGGGGGCCCTAAAATCCCCAAACGACCAAGTCAAACCCTGTAGGTCCCCACCCCCAAACGACGGGGTGAGCGACATCCAACCAAAGGGTCGATATTTTTTAATAGGGGAAAAGTAGAATCAGGGTTAAATAGGGAAAAGTTTCGAACACCCGCGAAACAAAGCCAGAAAACAAAAAGGCCAATTCAGAACAACTTTGAAAATTTTTTATGTTGCCCCGGGTTTCTTTTGGGGGGCCCCAAGGGCACCATTTTTCCCAAAATTTCCCAAACAAAAAACGTAAGACTTAAGTCCAAATTTAAAAGGTTTTAAAAAAACTTCTGCCTATAGCGAGGGAAATTGAAACCCCGGACCTTCGGGAATTTTTAAAACAGGGGGGACGATTCTACAAAACCCAAGGAGCCCAGATTTGGCCGTTTAGTCTTTTTATCCTTCACCCCCAGTTTTTAACAATTTAAAATACAGTGGCAAAAATTCAATGACTGCCTGATGGGGGATTTGTTTTTTCGTGGTCCCGGGTTTCGCGTACCCCATCGACTCCCAAAACACGCTTAAAATTTAGAGTCAACTAAAAACCACCCCCCGTCTAGATCGCCATTTAAGTGCATTGCTTTACATACAATTCTAGATGGCGGTGGGTGCGCAAACTGCCACGACACCCCGGGGACAAGAAATCAACTAAAAAGCTCAAAAAAAATTAAAAAAAATATTTGAAAGACATGGGGAAAACCCAGTTAAAAATTTCTTCCCCCTCAGCCAAAATCATCTATAATCGGGGTTTGGGTTTACTCTGACTTTCGCTAAAGGGCCCTGCGTGACGGTTTTAAAAAGCGGTATAAACGTGTATACTGACCTCCACCCCGGGGCATTTGCGGGGCCGTAACAACCTGCTTGAAGGAAGAAATTAAATTTTACTGCAAATTTTAAAACTTAAGGGAAAATTTGGGAAAAACTTAGATGCATTTGGTTATTTTAAATGGGGTTTTCTCGCATTGTTTTAAAATTAAAAAAAAAATCTTTCTTTTTTAAAAGGGGAATGCCAAGCTGGTTCGCCCGGATTCCCCAGTCAGGGAAAGCAAAAGATCCCGGGGGTTTTTTGGTTTAAAGGGGTTTTTTAAATTTTGGGGGGTTTTTGGTTTTGGAAATTTTTCCAATGGGGGTGACCCCCATCGTTTTTTTTTTCCGAAATCTTTAATTTTGGGGTTAAAATTTACCTTTTCATTTTAAACCAATTTTGACTTTAAAAGGGTTTGGTTCCCACCTTTTTGGGAAAAACCTTTTGGAAATTTTAAGTGGCCCGGGTTTTCTTTTTCCCCCCTTTAAAAAAAACTTCAAATTGGGAAACCCCCCTTTCGGCCCTACAAAGCTAGCATATTAAATTTCTTTGGAAACCCCTCCCGTTGGACCCCGTTGATAAGCCCAGCCCGGCTATAGGTAGGCCCCACATTGCACATTTTTTTTAAATTTTAAAAATTTACGACGTTTTCCCTTTCCAGTATTATTTATTATTGCCAAGGTATTTGGGGGAAAACCCCTGTTTTTAAAACTTTTTTTAAAAACCACCGCCATCTAGGGGGGACCTTGAATTTTTGGGGGAAAAAGATTTTTAAAACTTTGTTGACAAATAAAATGCTTCCTCGAAAGTATTTTGATAACTTCTAGGTGGCAGTGCATTAGAAACTATCGCGCGTCTTTTCGTTGCCATGGCAACGTTCCTTTTGTTATAATGTAATTTCCATCTAACACTACTTATCGGATCAAAATAAAAATTAACATATTCGTGATCGGACGGACATTCTAAATGATTTGGCTATCTCAGATTTTGTCGCCGTTGAGTTTGAAAAAAAAAACTTTGCGATTAACTTTAATGTAACTTTTTAACTTTTGAACGATTTTGCCACAAAAACTAATGGCATTCAATCGAGAACAAAGCTTGCGGATGGTGAAAATTTCAACTCGATCCGAGCCTCCGTTCGAACGTTATCGCGAGACATACAAACAAAAAAACAAAACAAACAAACAAACAAACAAACAAAAACAAAAAAAAGAAAAACAGTGAGTAATTTTTCCGGCAGAGTCAACTGGAAACGCTGGCTTCGCTCGCTTTATTAAATGCCATTGGTAGACACCGATTGATCAATTTGCAAGACAATGTCTTTGTTTGTAAACACAATAAACATGAAACACAAAAAAGCTATCAATTTCATTCAATCATTCTTTTAGATTTTTTCAAACATTTCTTATTATTTTTTATTTTTTAATAGACGCATAATGGCATAGAGCATCTTCAATTGCAACAACTTTGGATTTTGAGACAAATATTTTGTTGTTGTTTATTATAGGTAAAAATTACATTGGCATGTTTGAAATGGTGTTGTATTGAATTAACGTCGGGATGAGAAAGCTTGGACGGGGCATATTGGATAGATTTCTGGGCGAGTGCATCTACTAATGATGCAACTCGAAAGAGGTTGTAACAACGGGTGTAATCAACGTACACAAAGCGTTGTTTTTACCAAGACGTATTTATTTTACATTGTTGGTAGTGTGTCTGCTACTGTAATACACAATTTAATCAAGAAAAACCCTTTCACTGTTTATTAAGGCCGTCCGACGTTGAACCACGTCCGTCCACGTACACTGGCGTATTTAAATCGTTGGATGAATGTACATGAAGGTTGACTATTATTGCAAAAATTCAACGTTTTGTTTAACACAATTTTATTTTTAGATGACCAAGGCCCAGCAAGACCACTAAATATTTAGTCCTTCATCTTTAAGGCGATCGGTAGCACCTTACGCCGACTAAATATTTAGCCGTCAATCATGATACTAGGCCTACTTGAAAATTGTATTTGAAATGCCATTACCATTTGTAACCATTACCATTTTATTTTGGTCATGTATTTAAAAAATTAGAGAAAAGAAAATGTTTTGTAAATGTCCTCCACATTAGCCAGCTCTGCTCTTGGCCTTTCGTTGTAATTAATAATTATGATACAAGGTAATGTAAAAATGTACTGTCCATGAATGTTTTTGTTTTATATAATAAACAATGATTAGTCTTCTAAGTTTCAATGCTAAACTTTAAAAATGGCATAGTGTTACACACATCTCGTTTCAATTTGACTAGCACAATATACGGTTACACAAACCCATCACATGCATAAGTAAAGTAGTACAGTATGTTTCAGAAGTAGAAAACAAATTGTTACACCATAAGATTTTCACACACACACACATTACCTGCCTCCCATTATCAAGGTTGTATAAAACGGGAAATTTATACATTAAATGTCAACTACGTATTTGACTATTAAATTCTACAATAATTTATTCCAATAAAATTGCTCATACCCTACTTTCGTCATTCCCATAGTTTGTCAACATGTACACGCTCAACAAAAGTTATCGCAAAAGTACTTCGCATCGAGCAATATCCTAGTGTCGCAAATACATACAATAACCGTCGTTTCAAGTCAAAATTGAAAATCCTGCATTGGTAACATGTCGTCATTAACATGTCGCCAATAATTAACCAATACTACCTAAGTAATAGTAAGTATATACTACACGTACAACCTACAATATTTTGTCATCAGTCTAGGTTTTGCTACCACCTTTCATTTCACCCTACTCGCTTACCGTCTACCTACTTACTGTATTGCACATCTAATGAGGTACAGCGAGGAGTCTCTACTAGAATACAATACATGATGATGGAATAATTCATTATATTTATTTTAGAGCCATAGAATATAGTGATGGTTTGGTCTTTCGGTGTACGTCTCGACAAGCCACGTACCGTGCTGAGTTTGACAAGAGCCACCTTTCCTACAACACGACACTCTACTTAGTACTTTACTAATGAATCAACATTTTACCACATTGGTCACCTCGGAAGTTTTGTTAAACCTTTCCAACATCTGTATATTAAAATTGTATAAAATGTCCACATTATTTTTTTATATACTAAATCATATTTACAAGCTCTGTTGAATAAATAATAATGCAATCACTATTTTATTCAAATTGCCTCATTATAAGCACCAATATAATGTTAAACTGTTGAACAAATGTCCACAGTTTAACTCAAGGTTTTCTTGTCCAATTGATATCAAGTTATCAACCCTTGCAAAGTTGAATGGCCATAGTCAAACATATATACGTATTGCGCCGAATATAGGCCGAACCTGAATATCAGCCGAACCCCTAACTTTTCTTGTTGAAATAAAAAAAAAATATGCATAAGCATGCATATACTATAGGATGAGACTTAAAATAATTAAACAAGGGTAGGCTTATATTCAGGATAATACGGTTTGCAATATATAGTATACAAGACAAAACATGTGCTGCCACAAAATGCTTGCAATATATTGAAATTCAACTTCATTTTAACTGAGGTAGGCCCGATTCATTAATCATTCACTGGCAACACAACTGGCCTAGACCAACCCCAGTTGCAGACAAGTCATTCAACGAGGCCACATCGTAGTGTGGTCCTACAGCAAGGGTTCGTCTCCACTCTCGTATCCTGGAGACTCGACCAACTCTGGCACGGGCGTTATGTTGGCATACTGGGACTGCAATAAACCTCGAAGTCGTGTTGTATCATCACCAACCTAAAACAATATAGCAGTTAACAAACAATACATTGCAAATACATTATATATGTGCCATTTTCATTATTATAAGCTGTAGGAATTCAGATCACCTCAGTCACTCATGAATTGTTTCTGGAGTTAATTTTTTTCCATTTTTGTTTGCTCCGTTCCAAAAATACATTGGATTGGCACACATAGATTTTACACAATCAACACACACACACCAACAATCCATCTTGCAAAATCAATGCCTCAATGGTTACACATTCAAGAGGAGTCATGCTTGAATTCATACATTTTTTCAAGATTTATAAATCGACTTAAAAATGATTTGTAAATGATCAAGATGTCATGCACTTACACATTACTCCTTTACCTTCATGGCTTCCGACTCGATGATGGATCGGTCAATGAGCTTGTATTCGTTGCCTGACCGCGGGCGTAGCGTGGTGGTGGCGGGGCGCATCAACCTGCAACAGACAGACACATTGAACAATATTAGAACACTTTGAAAACTGTGTCTAGGATTGACCAGTCAATTTGCCACACATGTTTTACCTATTGATATTTACCTGCCCATATAGGGCAATAAGGCCAATGTAGGGCACATCTGGCCCTCTTCAGCCTAACACAATATTGAACTAGGTACAGTAAGATCCCTCTTATCCGAGTTGGATGAGACCGGGGGCACCTCGGATTTGCGAAAAACTCGGATGACGTAATTTTTTGTTTATTTGCTCTCGTAGCATAGCCTGATGTGGTAAAATGATATATGACACATGCAATGGATAAAGGAACATAAAATACACACAATACACTTCATACAGGGTATACCAAATGATTTAATAGCTTTTAATTAAGCTCACAAACACAAGTACTAGTACACAAATAGTAGTACACGTCGTAATAAAAACACATGCCTAATCAAATCGGCGTACGTAATAATTTCCGTGTCTGTATTTCGGGCGGAATGCCATTTAAACCTAGATAAACCAACACCATTGAGTCAAGAAATAAAAGATACGTTGTAGAATGAAACACTTGCAGTTTGGTTGATAACAAAAACGATAACAGCCACGGAAAAATGATAGGCGTAAATCGACGTAATAAAATAACAACTCTGCATTTCGGGCGGAAGGCCATTTAAACCTAGATAAACCACGGATAACATGGAGTAAAAAATAAAAGATATGAAACACTTGTTAGTTTCGATTGATAGAGGTAGTGAAAAATGGTGATAACGAAATTCGCGATTTTTTTTTAATATCCATTTTATTGCCTAAAATGTAATATTGTCGACGAATTACATCATTTAGAGATGGAAAAAAACACATTTTGAAAACGCGAATTTCGCGAAATCTCGTGTATATCGCGAAATAACGAACAAAATTGTATAAAACTGGTCAAAACGCGAATTAACTCGCGAAATTAAGCATTTTAGAGCTCAAAATGTGGGGGGATGGTGGAGGTGCCGGTCCAGAATTTTTGTGAATTTTGGTGGAGGTGCCGGTCCAGACCGAACATTACGCGCGCAGCGGGCGGTACATCGTTTCGTGACGTCACGGGTTCCACGGAAATAGACCGCCAAAATAACGACGCGTATAAAATGGACTCCGCGGCAATAGTCCACCAAAATAATGGTGCGTACAAATATTTATTTTTGCTTGGGAATCGAGTCTAAATAGATTTGTGGGTCACAATGATCGATTCTAACTTATTGGAATTTATGTCATCCCTACTTAAAAGGCTTAAAGGGATTTTTTTTTATTTTCATTTCATTTGATTTTTTTTTTTTAGATATAGGCCTATGTTTTTGACCATTTAAATGAAATCGCAAAAACGCGAAATTTGGGTTTTATAAAACGAAATTTGGATTTTTATACCACCATTTCTCATTACCTCTATCGATTGATAATAAAAACGATAGGCCTAACAGCCACGAAAAAACGATAGGCGTAAACATAATGAAACATCAACATCACTGCCAGGCCAGTTAAACCTAGATAGACACATCTAATGTTCATTGAAAACAATGTTTATGTCTGGGGCCTCGCGGCTGTTGGCGTGAAAAAACGATGTTATTCTTTTTGTTTAACAGCAAACGAACGTTTTTTGGCCGCAATGTCTCGTAATCGTTTTACTAAAAGGTTATCGGCAGCTGTTGTGTCGTCTTGTTGCTCGACATAGTGTAATGCGGTCTCTAAGGCAGCCGCTCCGTCTGTGTGAGTTATGACGCTCGGATCGACAAGGTCATCAGTCGGATCGTCCACTTCTTCCTCCAACACTCGCGCCACTATCTCGTCGTCTGTCAATTCGTTAAACCCGATTGCGTCACATGCCCCATTTGCCCACTCCTCCACGTCATCCTCGCCGAGATTATCACAACCGGCTAGCCTGTGAAATACGCCCAGGAATGCGCGCGTGCTGGTAATCACTTCGTCGGGCGTCTCTATTGCAAGCTCGTCCTCGATTTCATTAAACCCGGCACTCATTACCTCGTCTTCCACTTCTGGCCATATTTTTCGCCATGACTTGACAATGGATCTGGGTTCGACTTCATCCCACGACTCGGCACTCCAGTAGACCACAGTTTTCATGTTAATTTTTTTTAGCTGTGTTGACATAGATGAGGCGTCCTCTTCATCCAAATCATCTGCTTCTTGTAGAAGGAACTGCAACAAGCGATAACGATACCGCCGTTTCAAATTTTCTAAGACACCTTGGTCCATGGGTTGAATTAACGCTGTCACATTGGGGGGTAGGAAAACAGCCCTTATTTCTCCTTCGCGTAGTTCCTCTACTCCGGGATGTGAAGGAGCATTGTCAAGCAGCAACACTGCTTTCAGCGGCAATTTTTTCTTTCTTAGGTGTTTTTTCACGGACGGTACAAATTTATCGGTAAACCACTCTTTAAATAAAGTTGCGTCCATCCACGCACTGCGCTGGTGGCGGTAGTGCACAGGCAGTGCATTTAAATTTAAGTTTTTAAATGCGTGCGGCTTCTTTGATTTGCCAATTAGCATGAGAGGTAGCTTATGGGTTCCAGCTGCGTTGCTACAAGCCATTAGAGTCACACGCTCTTTGTTTTTCTTGTGGCCGGGCGCCGCCGCTTCCCTTTCCGAGGCCAAAGTCTTGGTAGGCAACATCTTATGGTTCAAACCTGTCTCGTCGCAGTTGTAGATTTGTTCTGCAGTAAGTTCTTCTTCATCAAGGAAGTTGAATTTAAAATCGTTTTTAAATTCTGTTACGGCATCGCAATCGGCGGAAAGTTTTTCACCACAGATCTGTAATTCCCGCACGCCGTGGCGCTTCTTCCATCTACTCAGCCAACCAACGCTTGCAGTGAAGTCTTGATCGCCGTCTAGCATTTTGTTTAACAACAAGGCTTTCGCTTGCACGATTGGTCCACTAATTGGCACACCTTTCTCTCGTTGTTGTACGAACCACAAGAATAATGCTTCGTCCAGTTCGTGTAGAACGGGTTTTTCATAGTGCTGCGCTGTGACAGCCCTTTACTGGATGCAGCTTTACTGCACCATTCTTCTAATGGCTTCCGGTTTCGGCGCCAGTCGCCTACTGTTACCGCGCCTACACCTAGATCTTCAGCAACTTTTTTTAGGCTTTCTCCGTTGTCAAGCCTCTTCAAAGCAGCCAACTTTGTTTCCAGTGACACGCACACCTTTTTTCGTTTTGCACTGCTCATTTTCACTAACACTCTTTAACTTTCTTGACTCACTTGACACAGATAAAAACACGCGAACTTATTCCTAATGCGATGCACTCGGGTGCCGGGTGACTGAACCGTAGCGCCGAGTGAGTGTGTCCTTGTGTCGACCTTGGCTAACTACACCCTATCTGCATGCGCGCTCATTCATTCCACTCGCTCGCATGCGCGCTGTCATTCATTCCTCATTCTCTCTCTCTCACAACTCGCACCGCCCCCGCTAGGCCTACAATGTAACTACGTAAGGATATTTAAAAAAGCGCGGCGCGGCGTCCGAATTTATTTTTATGTTTTATTTTGTATTTAAAACTTTAATTTTTTTTTTTTTTTTTTTTTTTTTTTTTGGGGGCGGCTTGGTTAACACGGAACATCGGATAAGAGGAGATCGGATAAGAGGGATCTTACTGTATTTCATTCTCTGCACATCAGTCTGTGGCACGTGGTAGGATTACAGTCACCATATTCCTTACAAACGTCCCACAGTGCGGCCATCTTGGAAGACATGTATACGTCCCACAGTACCGTCATCTTGGAAGACATGTTTCAAGTGACAATGTCACTTACAAACGTCCCACGGTAGGGTACGGCCATCTTGGAAGACGTTTCAAGTGACAATGTCACTTACAAACGTCCCACAGTGCGGCCATCTTGGAAGACATGTTTCAAGTGACAATGTCACTTACAAACGTCCCAGTGCGGCCTCACTTACAAACGTCCCACAGTGCGGCATCTGGAAGA